>CM034059.1:3278913-3377302 GCA_019804595.1 Bruguiera parviflora
ACTTTTAAATTTCTTTAAAGTGAAATGAAAAAATTATTCTAACATTTTTTTATTTTCTTAATTTTTTTAATTTTCTTAAATAATATTTAAAAGAAAAAATTCTCTTAAAATTAATTCAAATTAATTATTTATTTTTTAAAAATCTAAATTAAAGTAAATTTAATTATTCATAAAATTTTATATTTTATTAATTTAATATTATTAATCAGATATCAAAAATTTACACTCAAATACATTTAGTATACACGCGACTCTTCTTTAATTCTAGCTCATTTTGAGCATAAATCATTCATCTTCTACTCTTCAATAGCATTTCCCACGAAAACCAAGGTGGCCAAGGATGTATTGATACTCGAGTTTGTTATCAGGAAGGATAACCTTTCTGAAACAAAATACTAATGTGAAATGGAACTAAGTGAAAAGGCGGCTGGCAACAAATCAAGCCCACCATGCTTGGTGGAATTTGGACGACAGAGTATCTAACCTAAATACGGAATCAATAACTCTTGACTCAAGAATCAGTTGTGCACTTCATTTCAAACTTCACCTAGATTCGGAGTAACAATTCTTGAGTGGAAAGATGGATAGCAATCGATGCAATGATTTTTCTTTTTTGGTTTTTTTTTTTGTTTTTTTTGTGTGGTTGAAATCTTCCCTCATTGTTTGAATTGTACGATGTCTGGCTGTTTCTTTCTTTGGTTTTTTTTTTTTTTTGGTTTTTTTTTTGGGGAGGTATGCAACTAATTTTCGCGTTCAACTATAGTGGTCTTTTTATAATACTCTTGCTGTGAATGAAAAATTATGTCAAATTTTCATTTTTTATGTCAAATTATAATAGTCAAGTTTTGATTTATTCAATCATCTGCACTTTTTTCCTACAATTATTGCACATTTATATGTTTTTGTTAAACAAATATACATTTGCTACCGATGAGAATTTTTTGTCTTTTTTAAAAATTGAGATGATTGAATTTACACCATGTAATGAAAACCATATATTTATAAACTATGGAATAGTATGGTAAATCTTTTAAAAAATAGCAAAGGAGGTTCTTCAATTATATTTTATTGGTCATTATTGATTGTGGATAATGGTAAAAATATTTTTTCATTTTCTTTAATCTAATTCTCTTTGAAAGAAATTTCTTAATATAAAATAATATATGAGAATATTCACACTTGACACAAATAATAAAGTTGGTTTTATTTAATTGATCTGAAGTAATTTGTATTTTTTATGATTTGCCACTGTATTGAAACTAATCAAAAGATAAACTTAACTGTTGTGACGGGTGAGACTTAGTAGAGAAAAAATTGGAAGGATATTTAATTAAACCAATAAAAAAGAAACTCACAACAAAAAAAGCTTCTGATCTATTTCAAAAATTAAACTTGGATTTACGAAGCGACACCGTGGTGTAGCTAGTCCAGTTTAAATCGGTTTGATATATATATATATATATATATATATTATCAATATGATTTAATTTTTTTATTTATTTAAAAATTTATCATATATAAATTACTTAATAAAATAATTTTTTTTAATTCTTATGAATCTCATTTTTTACTCGTAGGTTATTTCAGTTGCGATTTTAAGAAATTTTTAAAGATTTAAATAAAAAAATTATGTAAACAATACTAGTAAAATCCTATTTTATATAATCCACTCGATGAAACTACCTATATTAAACATAAATGAAAATGGATTGATGTTTCAGGGGAGGTGGTTATGTTTTTTAGAGTGGTTAATATTTCTGTAAAATATAATTTTAAATTTTAATATTATGAAATAGTTAATTTGATTTTAATAATTTTAGATTTCTAAAACTGTTACTAAACCATTAAATGCATTTGCTTAAATTACAAACTACAATTAATCTACTTTTTATAATTTCAACAATTTTAGTTTGATTTTAATCAAGTTGGTCAGATTAAACGGTTTTACATACAACCTTGATGCTACTTAGCCAAGCCAGTAAAAATTTACGAACAAAAAAAATACAAAAATCTGACAAGAAACCAAAGAAATTATGACCACATTAAAAATATTTATTTGTCATTCAAAATACTTACAAATAACCTCATTTTAATAGATTTTAATTGATACATACTCCCTGGAGATATTACAATGTCATAGAAAGAACTCACAAAAATAAAAAAATCTAGCATTCTTGAATTGATAGTCTTAAAAAACATTATACTATAACTCAAAAAATCTCACAAATATTTGAAAGTGCAGAGTACTCTTATTGACACTCACCCTATAGATACTGCAGAATAATACCAAAACTTACAAGAAAAAAAAATGGAGATAAAATTTGAGTGAATTCTCTTAAATCCAAAATATTAGATTGAGTCTCTCATGTGTTGCTTGAGTTTTAAATATCTATTAAAATATGTTAAAATAACAAAATTTAAATTATACTTCTAATAATAATTAATTAAATTTATTTATTTTTAATTTAAATTAAAAAAATAGTTAAATAAAATTAAAATTGATTTGGTTATTGATAACATTTAGTATCTTAGTTAATTTAAGATATTTTACATTTGAATTTGTATTAGATAAATTAAATAAAATTAAATTTAAGTGATTAATTAAAATATAAAGTAATTTTTACATATTGATCATAACTATATATATAATTAAAACTTTAAGATTATTATAATTAATAACAAGAACCAACTTTGAAGGAAAATTAGAAAAATAACAATGTAAGCTAGTATACTTGATTTCGATTAAGAAAAAACAATAATAATAATAATAAAACAATGTAAGCCAACATATTTGATTTTATAGTTTAAAAAAGAGAATTAGATGTAAGTTAAAATCTTAATTCTATTAAATTATTGAAAAAGTTATAAATTAATTATTAAATTAATATAAAATATTACAAATTTTGTTAAAAATTTTAAAATTAAGTAAATATTATCAAATATATTTTTTTACTCAAATAATTATTTAGAATTGTTGACTTTCTTTCTACTTTGAAAATACTAGTATACTAGTATTAGGCTTACTAGATGAGTGAGTTTATTATATTTATTGAGAAATAAATTTTTATTTTTATTTTATTTGAATGAAAAAAAAAAAGAGAGAGATTTAAATTATGATTATTTTTTTTAAAGAATAAAAAATAAATTTCAAAGTAGTTTTTTTTAAAAGAACATAAAAAGAAAAATAAAAAGGTTAAATTATGAGTATGTTTTTAAAGAAAAAAATAAATTTAAAAACATTTTTTCTCATAAAAAGAAAAAATAAAAATTTAGAATTAATTTTAATTGTTTAAAATTATTTTTTATAAATTATTTGTATTATATGAATTTTAAATATATATAAAAAATCATAAATATGAATTCAGTAAATTATAAGATATATTAGTAAATTTGAGTAAATTAAGCGCATATAAAAATTTTAATTTAATTAAAATCACAAGAAAAGTACAAATTAGTTATTAAGCAAATTAAAAAATTAAAATTAAAATTAAATATTTAAATATTTTTAAAATTAAATAAATATCGTTATATAAATATTTTATTAATTTTATCTCAATTTCACTAATATTAATATATATAGATTACATATCTTTTTAAAGATATGCAGTTTTGAACATGATGACAGGAGGAAACTTTGCAATTCAGATGAAACAATTTTGGTTTAGCACCTTTCTTTTTTTGTTTTTTTTTTTTTTTGGGGCTTTATATTGCACAAAAAAAACTCATAAACAAAGATATTTTCTCACTATATACATCAGAAACTCTTTTTTTTTTTTTTTTCTTTCAAGAATCAAAGTGCTTTAATTATAATAAATTTCACCTCGCATCGTTATCCAACTAATATTAATATCTATTAATAAATATTTAAAATCAACACAATCCACTGACTAAAGTTCGGTTAAAGATAATAAAAGTGCAATGAGAGATTTCCACTGTGAACTCGAAGAACACGAAAACAGAAACATTTAATTGAATTAATGGCAGCCTCCTCGGCATTTATCGTTGAATTGCGTGGCCATAACGCAAGACCAATGTTGGCTATGAATTTACAACTTGTGGTCATTGGGAGGTTGGGCATCCATCCAGCTGGAATTAGAAACGAATGCGTCTGTAATTTAAGTATCATTTCCGGGCTAAGCCACAAGCAAGACGGGACGGAGTCCTTCTTTTCGGTGTGAAATGGTGCAGTCATGTCGTTCCCACATGACCCCATAGCTGCTGCCGTGATGCCCTCTTTCTCACTTTCTCCGCCCGCAATTCAGGGCTTTTTCTATGAATTTTAGTAGCCGCCAATTCCTTCTTGGGATAATAAGCACTCTCTGGCACCTTCTTGATGGTATTATGCAATTAATTTTGTGGAGAAAGTATGTGGTGTTGTCCCGTGTGGGCAGTTTTGTTTCATGTGCCAAACTTATTAACTCTCTCCATTATTTGGAAAAAAAGACCCCCCCCCCAAAAAAAACCCAAAGAGCTTTTGTTATTGGGAAATTTAAATTCTAATAACAATTCACACCCTTCTTTTTTTTTTTTTAATGGAACAAAAAATACTGACGTTTGAGTTCCATGATAATTGACATACTTCTTTAAGTATTTTATTATATATATATATATATATATAAGATTTGAAATAATTACAAAATAATATAAAAAAAAGTAAAACTTTTCTTAATTTATTAAAATGAAAATAAATTTATTTTTGCGCTAAATTTTAGAATTGAATCATTTATCACACGTATTAATTTTTGTTGATAACAATATTATTTTTTTGTGTTTTGTTTTTTTTTTTTGTTAATTGTTAGGTTACTTTTCAGAACATTATAAACTTTATTATAAAAGTCCATCGGTCCTCTCAAGAATAGCTAGCTAGTAATAATTCTTATGGAAACAAGGTGTCGAACCACAATGTGTGTCTCCCCACTTGCGTCAAAATGTCACCTGAATTCTCCCGGGATATTGGAATTGGAATAATCACGTTGTGGAATTAGCGTCTTCCACCAAAAGAGTAACGGAGTGAACCGTGAAGCGGGTTTGATTATTTCAGGCCTAAGCAAGCCAACTGGGTGGTGGTGGTGGTGGTGGTGTGTGGTGCTACGTCTATGCGACCGGCACTTGAAACAAATGCACTCTGACACACCACAGAGAACGCCAAATTCACCAAAAACAACTGTCTAGCTCCTGGCGTACCCGTCCAGGATAATCGTGGGCGAACATTTGACGTGAGGCTCACTGCAACTCAGTTTAACAGGTTCAAACAAAATAATAAAAAATAATAATAATAAATAGATAATAAAGAAACATGTCTCCGCCGTCGACCGTGTTAGGGCCATGTCCTAACCTCGTGGGCATCCATACACCCGTTGAATTAACCCAATTCAATGGGGCGAGGTGGTGTCCAAATCAGCCATCACATGGACAAGGCATGACCTCCATTAGTACCTCTTTGCAATAAGGGGGAGCCAAGCAGCCATGGAAACGCCTTTGTGTTTTACAAGACTGCTCTTTTCACTCCGGTTGGCGCCGCAAAATTCAATCTATTGGCAACTTTATCCTTCCAAATTTTCAACTCATTATGCATTCATGTTACAAATGCTTTCTACCTCTCCCCCCCCCCCCAAAAAAAAGAATAAATAAATAAAATTGCTACTGCACGTTCTGGTTCTGCCCTTGACTAGGTGACAACTTGCTTCACCGTTGGTTTTGGCACCCATAAAAACTGAAGGCGAGCAAGAGTCGGAGAGATGAGTTCCGCCGCCACTTTAGAGGACCATTCATGCATGCCAATTGCCAAGAACAGACAGTTGACTATCGGATGAGGAGAGCCCTCTGCCTAACTACCTACAACTGGTAGCAACCCTGGACCTCGTGTACGGCTCAGTTCTTGTCCATGCAATTACAATACTTTAATCAAAATTCTTCCCCTCTCGGAAGGGTGGAGACATGAATTATTAGAAATGAAAATAATTTAGAAAATTAACTTTTTCGGCTCGGTTAAGAAGCCAAGTTCGTCATTCTAGCTATCCAGTCACTTCGCTTCAATTTCTCGATCGAGTGCACGGTAGGGTGATTTCTTCATAATTCTTTAACTGAATGGCAGACTCGATACAATTTACACAAAATGATCGGTGATACCACAAATAACAATGTCCAAAATGTGAATGGTGATAAAAATCAGGTCTCTATGATCAACTTTTCAATGCCATTGCAATCTTTAGATCAATGCCTAAATAATTAAAAATGTCCCCCTTTTAAGCATTCTAGTCAAAATTGCACTTACCTAGGCGACAAAAAATCCTAAATTTCCTGAACCGACTTTGACAAAAAGCATCTTAATTACCCTTTCTAACAGTCTGATTAAATACAAGGAATGTTTAATTAGCAAAAGTTAAACTTTAGTTAGATTATTAATTTGGGTTTTGTTTGGGCTCAAAATCTTTTCCACTTAGGGAACCGGTCCATCAACGGTCGAATAGGATTAGACAAACGCACTTTCCCTTTTCCCTCAGACAACCTTGTCATGTTGAAATATTTTTAACATAAGAGTTAGATATATTCTTTGACTTACTTAATTAATATAAAAAATATTTTTTAATGAAAAAATATATTAAAAAAATCATATACTAAAAAAAATATTTTTTTTCGCCAAATAATCCTAGAACTACTATATATATGGTAGTTCTCTTTTGATTAAAAGGAGAAAACATATGAAGATATATTATTTTTTAATAGAATAATTATAGATAATACACAATTTTTCAAAAATATGATTTTAGTAATATATGTTGAAATTAAATGTATTTTATTTTATTTTATAAGAGGATTTATTATTATTTAGTTATATTATTGTGAGTGTAAATTTTATTTTAAAAAGAGTGACATTAGATATAACCAAGAAATTCTTTTATTTTCAATATAGCCTTATTTTCGGTCTAATAATTTTAAGGTAAAATTAATTAACGTTAGAACTTTGAAAAAAACCTTCGTGAAACTTGAAAAGAAAGGATCAAGTAAGTTCTAACTTGATTAAAGTATATTTTTCTTCCTAATTATGTATTTAAGATCCATGATATTCATAGTTTATACCATCAACAAGGTCTTGTTTCCTTTACAGCGCATGCAAACACAAAAAACGATAAGTCTTTGGTTAATGTACAAAAGAGGAAGTATGTTCAATTTGGAAAAGAAACAAGTCCACAAGAATTCTCATGTATGGTTATTTTACTGGCCTTTGTGAATAAAATTTGTGCAAAGGCATTATGTTTTGACTTTCAGTCATACAATAGGGACACCCATTAATGGTTGAGATACCTTAAGGGTTTAGTCCATTATAAATAAAAAAAAAACACAAAAAAAGAAAAAAGCCTTTATGGAATATAGGAATTGTATATTTCTATAATTAATCAACAATTGCTTAGTGGAAGCCACAAGAAATGGGCTAATTGATTTGAAATGGGAGGTCCAAGGAATTGTCAATTCCTTGGTCAAAAGACATGCCTTAATTATATGGAAAGGAAAATAACAGAAATGGCATGTTGCCCGTTTCAGCTTGGCTCCTAAGGAATTTATAAATCCTTCTTGTATAGGCCATTGGTAATTGACAATAAGATGAAATAATGAGAAAGAAAAACTCTTTGGCATAATTTGTCTAATTGTTTAAGTAATTATAATTGTTTGTTATGTTAGTCATGCATGAGAATGGTATACGCATATGTGTGTGCATTAGTTTGGTATTGCATGGATATTTTGTTTGGATTTCTGCATGGTTGTTATAGTAGTGGTTATATAAAAACCATAATGTGACTCTTGGTCTGTATAGTTTGCATGAGAGTTATTTATATGTGACTTTTGGTTATTCAAAGACAACAAACATTATGGCATTGCAAAGTGGAATTGTAAATTCCTAGAGGAGTGCATGCACAACATCGCACTCGGAAGCCAAGGTGAAGCCTCCTTATCAAGTTACGATATAATTTGATTAAGGAAAAAGCCTTGACACTTAAAAGGAAGGAACTGCGATTGCTTTGAAAAGCATTAATAATTCCTCGGTCAAAGTTGGCGACGGTTGCTTTAAGGAAACATTATTTCCTTTGGTTTTATCATAAAACTAAAAATAAAAAAAAAGATTCCAGCCAATGACGCACTATTGCTCTTCAAGAACAATTCCCTTCTGTTAAAGGTTAGGTTAAGGAATTAAAATTCTCTTCGGTTAGAAGGCTGCAATTATTGTAATAAACCCAAATAAGGGTTGTGGCTGGAAAACTAATTCAGCCCTCGTTGGAATTATATATTCCAATAGATGACGCTGTTGGGTCCTTTTAAAAACGAGAAAAAGGGGAGTCACCCATCCTAAAAATTGAAACTATGAGTTACCCCCTGACAAATGGATGCAAGACTAATCAATTTGACCGTCTGATGGTCGTTACGCAATTATAACTCACCAATGATGGAGACCATTGGAATGGCGGGTTTCCAACCTACAACCCATTGTCTGAAAGTAAAGAAACGAGACTGCTACATTATAAGGGGTTCCCTTGATAAGCTCACTACAACTTTTACTTACTCTGTTATTTCGAATCCAAGGTGTTCGAAGGGTTGAAAGGTGTGACTCTTAAAGCATCGAACAAATGACCTGGAAATGATATGGCCATTATAGAACCAAATGATATTTGATAATTAGGATATATGTCTTTAATTAAAAGGATATCAGTGCTAAAAATTAAATGTCCATTAACCAAGTGGACATTTCCTTTGGTTTGTGTGGTTAAAATATACATAGCTTTTTATAGTTCTCTTTTAGAAAAGATGCGCGAAAAGTTATGGTTGTTGGGTTCTGAACCCGTGTCCTTCTAAGTGAATGGATAAATTTTAATTGTTGTCCTAACTGCTTTGATAGTTAATTATTCTAACTAGTGATTGATTAACCGTTATGGTTATATAACCAAAAATTAAAAAGTTGTGGTTTATGAGATTTAAACTCTGATTAAAAAGGAGCTTAAAGTCAACAAACAAAAGGTCACGGCTAATGGGTTTTAAACTCATCATCTAAGGTGAATAAAAGTGCAAAAAGTGTGATAACTTATTGATCAAAGTTAGTTTTTAGTGATTATAGTATTTTCCATACTATATACAAAAAACTTGCAAAGATATGTTGTTAATCACAAAATCAAGTGCATATGTTGGTGGTTATTATAGAATGATTAGTTAATGAGATTAAAGGGTTAACAAGAGTTTTAGCCAACAAGAAATTATGAGGGATGAGTCAAGCCCATACTTACAAGTTACCTATGATGAAAACTCAACTTCATGGTTGATATAACATCAAGTTTTGAGTTTAATTAGTTAAAATACATTATTAGTGTGATTGAAGTATTATATAACTCATCCCAAACTCATATAGTATTTGGTACCCACAGTTAAATTGGGACAATGATTTTTGAAAAGGTGTTTAGATATCTGAAAAGGAGTTTTATAATAAGGACCCTAATCTAATTATATGAATGTAGAATTTTTATATTATTATAGCATGTTAAAGGGTTTGATTTTAATATATTTATGAAAACAATATAAATACAATGACTTTTAACATATCAATTGATTAAAAAGAGTAAGTATAATATTATATAGTAATTTGTGTGAATTGGTTCTATAACTTGTTAATAAGAATAATTGATTCAAAACTTATTTATCATATTATTCAGATTTGTTGTAATGTATTTTTCATTATATAAAGTTCAATTTGTCATATAAATTTACTTATGTATTTGAATTTTAAAGTTGTAGAAGATATATTATATTTTTAATATTTTGAAAATGACATAAAATTGCTAGGATATTTTCAAAATGAAAATTAGATATCTTCTTTAGTTTGTTTAATGGTTATAAAAAGATGCTATTTCATGAAAAGACATTAAAAGAGTCATGTCTATTGGTACCAAGTGATATTTTTTTTAGTCAAATAACCCTTATATGGTGGTCTTCTTTTGATCAAAAGGAAAGAATATATGGAGATATATTGCTTTTTAATTGAATAATTTTGAATAATATATAAATTTATTAAGAATTTAATTTTAGTAGTGTAAATTGAAGTTAAATACACTTTATTTTATCTTAGAAAAGAATTCATTATAATCTGATTGTATCATTATAAAGGAGAATTTGGCTTAAGGAGAGTGACATTGATATATAACCTAAAGGAATTCGTTTATTTCTAGTATAACCCTATTTTTAGTCTAACACACCATTATTGTCATATTATTATGTTTTTATTTTTTTGGGAAAAATATACCCATTCCACATAAGCTAGCAATATTTATACCTCATTTTATACATTTTCTCAATAATATGTTTGTAAATTGTAATTATAAACATTCAAACCATGAAACTATTTAATTGTGATCTATTATAACTTAGTGAAAATTTTGTCATCAAAATTATCAAATATAAAAGGTCACATCAATGAGTTCTATTCTTGGGTTTTGGCATCCAAAATTTATATAATTATAAATAGTAACTTGTAATTTTTAAGATTTTAGTTAATTAACTATCAAAAAGCACATTTTAAAATAAAATGAAATAAATAAATAACATAAAAACATTTTATTAGTCTTATCTAATGGCAAAAATGATAAAGTTTGGTTATTAATTCTATTTAAAAATTAATTATAATTATTTTTAAATAAAGTTTCATGTAATTTTACTAAAATGGATGACAATGAAACTTTCAATAAAATTTAAACATTCAAATTTTGTAAATAAAACTTGAGAAACTCTCATTAAAGGAGAATGCAAGTAGTTTCTGAGGATGTGGATTAATCTAATTAAATAAGTACCCTCCCGTAGCCTTAAGGATATAGGGAAAGATGTAGATTGATTGTCCTCACTTTTCAAGAATCAAAAATATTTGTTTCGAATTTAAATTTGTTATAAGGTAGTGAAATTCCTTGTTGCAAGGTTATGAGCTCTTTCTTGTTTCGGTTTAGAAGAGACTATACGCCTTTTCTAGATGGATATCTAGCCTAGGCACATAACATTGAACGAAATCGACTCTTTTTTTTAGACATCAGTTTTATCACCCTTTCCTTTGAACACAGGATTTTTTTTTTTCTTTTTTTTGTGCAAGAGATGCTTAACACCCAGAAAAAAAAAAAAAAAAGGTCCCTTTAAGGCAAGGAAGGGTCATTTTGGTCGGATGCCAGCTCATTGTCCACATGAGGAGAATATAAGGACAAAAAGTCAAGGTGTACTGCAATTTTTAAATTTTGAACTTACAAACAATACATTTTCATTTTATAGAATTTATAGGCATATAGTAAGACTAACAATAATCTAGTATAAATACATTGGGCTTCACTTTCACATGCTGTCAATTATTATGGGAGACCTATTACATGGATGCAGTATACTTGACTCTAGTTGGATCTAATTTGGATTCCTAATTAAAATAAATAGTTTTTGTGTTTGATTTTAGTTCAGTTATGATTATTATTCAATTCTAGTTTAAGTTACAATCTTACTCTATTGGCTTTTATTATAGACAAATTAGAATACTTTAGAATTTTTATTAATGTTTCTAAAGAGACTATAAAAAAAATAATAAGTGAAGATATAAACAGTAAGGCAAAACATTTAAATAAATAAAGTATTTGAGTTACAAGTAAGCTTTTAACATTAAATTATAATAAGAATTAAAATTAAGGTTGATTCTCCATGAACTAGAGAACTACATATCCCAAAATTGAAAATAATAAAAGTAAAGGGAAACTAAAAAAAGTGATTAGTTAGTTATTATTTTATGATTCATGTATTTAAGCAATTGTTTATTTGAAATTTTCTTTATTCCTCTTACTTGTAGTTTTATAATATGGGTAAGATCTTCTTCATTTATATTATAAGGAACTATAAAGACTAACTAATTAACTCTTGGGTTATGTCTTGGTTGTTAATAAGGAAGGCCTTGTTAGGAGGTCTGGGTTGCGGTTGGATGAAAGGTGGCAATGAAGACTAGAATGGAGGAGAAATCACTTTGACCTAAAGTTAGAGTAGTATAATGCATTCTAAAAGACTATTAATGGGTATATTCTTTTTAGGGTGAGCATAATAGGCTTATATGGCAAGCTAAAAAAAAAAAAAAGGATATACAGGTGAAATATTTGTATGACATGCTTAATAGTAGTAGAGGTGACCTTATATACTTGAGGTAATGCTACTCACAATTGGCGCTTTATATGCTTTTCTGGGGTGGAAACAATTGACCATTTATTCTTGCACTGCTTAGCTAAGTCTAGTTTGAATGCTTAAGATGACTGGGGGTGAAGTGCATTATGTCTTTATTGATTTAGAAAATTTAAGAATCTTAAGAAGGCTTGGGTTAGTGCTTCAAATTAAAGAATATATGAGCTTCTTTACAATTGTATGGTTTAATTGGTTAGCAAAGAAAAAAGTCGTCTTTAAGGAAAATGTTGCAACTGTAAAGTTTTATATTATGTTTTAAAGATAACAAAACATTAAGTGCTGCTGAAATGTTTGTTTAAGTTTGATTAGTAAAAAGGTTGAATCACACAAACATGCAAGTCTAAAAGGAAGTAACATAAGTATAAGAAGACAAGGAAACATCAAGAGTACTTCTACCCCACGTGTTTCTGTTGGGAGTGAGCCAACTATCAGTTAACTTCCAAAAGCTAGATGTCATGAATTTTGGATGGGTAGTGTATTTAGTTTAAGATAACTTAGATAATGAACCACACATATTTGGAAAGCTAGGCTTGTTTAGTTTCTAATGCCATTAATTATAAATTAATTAGAGATATGTGGAGGAAGATATGACTTATATATTAGAGCCTGCTAAAGCTATTAGGGCAAACAACATTAATCAAATTCTATAAGACATCATAAATAGCTAGAGTTGAATTAGACGATGGGTTACATATAATTGGGAAGATATTTTAGTCTAATTTCCAAAACAAAAGACAACACTTAATTTGAAAATTTGTAGAGAAAGTTATAGCTAATTTACTAAACTATAAGGTTGGAAAGAAGGAAAGAATTAGATTAAGATTGTTAAGAGAAAGGAAATAATTTTGAATTTGAATAAAATCATCAAAAGGAATGTCAAAAAATTGTGGAAGAGAAAGATTTTTTTTAAAATAAGATTAAAAGAGATTATGCTAAGTAAAGAAACAAATTAAGTACAAAAGGAAGACTCAAAGCAACTGAAAGTTCCAAAAAGTCTTGATTAATGGACTAGACGATCAAAGGAGTGTTATGCGTAAAGATGAAAAGTTACAAAGATGTTAGGTCAATCAATTAGATTGATTGTTGCGATTGACCAATGTGGCAGACATGTAAAAAGTTAAAAGTTCTAGAAAATTTGGTTTGGTCACCAAACCAACTAATTGACTAAGGTGATTGAAATGCAAAAAGTTGAAAAGTTTTAGAGAGTTGGATTAGTTGATTAGAGTTATCCAGCAGTTAATTGATTCCTTAAAAATAAACTTTCTAGATTTGGTTCAAATTATGACTTACTCTTTATATAACAAGATATTCTTAATCACAATGACTATATATTGAATATATGTAAATAAAGCTAAATGCCTTAAGAAAGAAAGAGATATACTTTGATAGATCAAAATAACGAAAGAAAGTGTAACACTTTAAAAAGACAAATATTCTAATTTTGTAAGAAACCTTTGTAAAGTTTTGTGTTTAAGGTTAAGTGACCTAAGTATTGTAAAGGTGAGCTTGCATTAGATCAATAAGTAAAGTGATTAATGAACTTGGCATTAGATCAATAAGTATCGTGTTCAGTAAGCTTGGCACTAAATCAATATGTGGACTTGTTGATAAACTTAGCATTAGATCAATAAGTAGAGTTATTAACGAGCTTGGCATCAGATTAATAAGTAAAGTTGTGAAGGATTTAATCTTTACCCAAGGAAGAAGATTATGATAGTAGATTAAGAACTCTCAAGGTGGTGACCTTAGGGAGAGGACATACACTCAAAGAATAGTTAAACTTTTATAATCCTTATGTTTGATCTTTCTTCCCTTATCTCCTTTTGCTTTTAGTTGTTTATATTACTTGTATTATTATTCAATTAGTGTTCATCTTATTATTTCTCTTTGGAATTGGGATTGAGTAAAAGTTAAACAACTAAACTAATTAAATCTAATTTACTCCCTTTTTGGGTTACCTTAAGGACCAACAAGTGGTATCAGAGTTCAATTTCTATTTCATAGGCTTAACCTCCCAAAATTGATTTATGACATCCTTTGTAGGTGGAAATATCCTTAGACCTTACATATTTAATAGTTTTAATTACAATTACTAGAGAGATAAGATAATTATATATATCAAATCCTATGACTATGAACTTTGAAAAATAGTTAAGAGTAGCCCTAAAAAAACCCCAAAAGCAAACACTAGTGGGAAAAAGATTATGTTCGCCATAAAGGAAATAAAATTTAAAATGCTTAGCTATAAAGCTAATTACATGTTTTATTGTGGTTGAATGTTTATGAATATAATAGAGTTTCCTCATATTAGATGGAAGAGGAGATTTAAGACAAACTCAAAGTCATTTATGAGGGTACAATATAAGTGAAGGACATAATGATTAACTTGCTCATGCATAAGTATGAGCTCTTTAAGATGAAAAGCATTAAGATAATCTCAAAGATATACATGAAGTTTACCAATATTATCAACCCATTTAAGAATATTAAGTAGGACTTATAGATAAGTGATCATGTAAAGAAAATTTTAAGATTACTACTAAAGTCTTAAAATCCTAATGTAATTACTATATTAGAATTTAAAGACCTAAATATGTTAGAATTGGATGAGTTGATCGATTCATTCTTAACTTATGAGATGAAATAGTTGCTATAGTTGATTGGTTCTTTAAAGACATGATTCATGTCATTGTGGTTATATGTTATTTTTATGGCATATGCTTGACTTTATGATGTGTTCATTGTGATAAAACCATTATATATATATATTTATGTCATATACTCTATCTTTAGGATCATGCATGATTGCTATTGTGCAAGTTGTATATTATCTTGGATGAATAAAGTGGAGCCATTATGATTGATTAGTAATATTGTTTAACCTCATTGATCCAAATATTTTGGATACCAAAAGCATAACTTCATTATGTTTTATAGGTATTTGAGGAGAATTTTACTATAAGAAAACTCTATAATCTTCCTACTTTAACGAATCAAATTAAGGATAAGTATATTAGTTTCAATAAAATATTAAAGAAGCAAGAGCATCAAGAATACAAATCAATAATAATATTGTCTTATGTGAATGAATCCATATACCAAAGGAGGGCAATATCAATCAAGTGATGCAAAAATTGCTGAAAGGAATAGAAGTATGCTAGAGAGACTTTTTAAGAGTAGATTATTAGAAGTTTATATAAAGCAACCTTCCAATTTTGAAGCTCATTCATGATGAATAAGGAATTTTTAAAAGAAAAGTCTAGATGGAATTTTTAATCAGAGAAGGAATATAAAAAAACTATCCAAGTTTTGGCATGTACAATTCTAATATTTGTAGTACACCAATATCTATATTAAATAAGGTTAATAAGGATAAATGTGGTAAGAGTATGCTTAAGAAGCACAATGGTATAATGGGTAGTATTCTTCACCCTATTTCCTATCTATATGTTGTAATGAGTTGTATAGTCATAAGAGGAGTATGAGATTACATTATGTAAATGGTTAAGTATCTCTTTCAAGTGCTTACATGTTTTATGTCATATTGCTTTTATATTGTATGATTAAGGGAGAGGATGATAGTTACTCTTGTGTGGATTATCTAACGTTTCATATTGGCATATATTATAGGGAGAAGCATTATAATGCATATGCCTTTATGTTCTTATACTTTTGTTATATATATACCTTAATAGTTCAGAGCTTGCTTGACAAAAGGAGAGAAGTCTTTTGATGCATTAAAGGGGAATATTATGACACCCTTTTATTAAGACATTTTTTTTTTATTTTAACAAAAAAAAGGACAAATATGCTAATCCATCAGTGTGTTATATTTGTTTATATTCTTATTTGTATTATTGGTTTGTCATTAACAAAAAAGGAGAGATTATTGCAAGCTTATGGCTTTATATTGTGTTTTGATGATAACAAAGCATTAAGTGTTGTTATGTGTTTGTCTTAGTGTGATTAATGGAAATGTTGAATCACATAAACATACAAGTATGAAAGGAAGCAACACAAGTAGAAAAAGAGAAGTAAGCTAACTATTAATTAACTTCCAAAAGCTAGATGCAATGAATTTTGGATGGATTGTGTACTCAATTTAAGATGAATTAGATGATGAAAAATACATATTTGGAAAGGTAGACATGTCTAGTTTTTAATGCCATTAGCTATGAATTAATTGAAAATTTATGGAGAAAGATATAACCTTTATACTAAACCATGTTAAAGCTATCAAGACAAACTACATTAGTCAACTTTTATAAGACATTACAGATAATTGGAGATAAATTAGATGATAAACTATACATGGTTAGAAAGATAGTTCAGTTTAGTTTTTAACAAAAAATACAACATATGATTTGGGATTTTTTAGATAAAGTTGTGGCTAATTTACTAAAGAAAGTACAAGTTGTAAAATTGAAAAGAAGGAAAAAGTTTGAATGAAATTCCTAAAAAAGAAGTTTTTATTTGAATAAGATCATTAAAAAGAATATGAAAAGATTATGTAAGAGAAAGGAAATGCTTTTGAATAAGATTGAAAGAGATTATCTAAAAAAAGAAAAGAAATCAAGGATAACAGAAGGACTTTAAAATGTTAAAAAAGTTCCAAAAAGTCTTAATCAGTCAACTAAACTAGTTATTATGATAGACTAGACATACAAAAATGTGTTTTTCATAAAACTAAAAAGTTACAAAGATTTTAAATTAATTAACCAAACTAATTATTGTAGTGGAATTGCATGATAAAAATGTAAAAAGTTGAAAAGTTTTAAAAAGTTTGGATCAATTGATTGACTGATATGACAAAAGTGCAGAAAGTTAAAAAGTTCTAAAGAGGTTAGATCAACTGATTAGAGCTATCTAACATTTAACTAATGTTTTATAGATAAACTTTCTAAATTTAGTATAGATTATGACTTACTCTTTATATAGTAAAATATTCTTAATCGTAAATAAGTAGTGTAACTAAATATTTATATATTGATTGTCTATAAATAAGGCTAAGGTCCTTAAATGATTTGAGCAAAATAAAGATATACTTTGATAGATTTAAATAAAGAGATAATGCATAATTCTATAAAGAGAAAAATATTCTAATTTTGTAAAAAAGCTTTGTATTCAAGGTTAAGTGACTAAGTATTGTAAAAGTGAGCTTGTATTGGATCAATAAACAAAGTGATTGGTGAGCTTACACTAGATCAACAAACAAAGTGATTGGTAAACTTGGCACTAGAATAACAAGCAGAGTTGTTAGCGAGCTTGGTACTAAATCAACAAATAAAGTGATTAGTGAGCTTGGTATTGGATTAACAAGTAGATTTGTTGGTGAATTTGGCACTGGATTAATAATCAAAGTTGTAAAGTGTTTGATCTTCATTTGAGGAACAAGATTGTGATAATAGATTAAGAACTCTTAAGGTGGTGACCTCGAAGAGAGGACATAAACTTAGAGGATAACCAAAACTTTATAAATTGTTATATTTGATCTTTTTTCCTTTATCTCTCTTTACTTTCAACTATTTATATTGCTCACTTTATTATTTAATTATTTTTTATTTTTTTAATCTTTCTTTAAAGTCAGGATTGATTGAGGGTTGGGTGACCAAATTGATTAGTTCTAATTTATCCTTTGAGTAGCCTTAGGGACTAATAAGGAAACCTTTAATAATTGAGGAAATTTGTGATTTAATTTGAGTGAGAATGATATAGTGAACAAAAAGAAGATAGAGTGGTTGTATTTACTCAATCAATGACTTTATATTTAACATTTCTAACATTGCTATCAAAAAGGAAAAGATGGCTTGTAATGGGTTGCTACAAGTTTAATACAAATGCTTCCATTATTAGCATTGTAAGGGTGGCAAAAAGCTAAGACATACTAAAGGGTCAAGATGACGAGGTAATTTGCATTTTCTTTAAACCTATAAGAATAACAAATATTAAGAAGACTAAGTTACTATCCATTAAAGAAGTTATGTTGTAGGGGCAATAGAAAGGAGCAAGATAGACAAAACTTATTGTTGAAAGTGATCTAACATAGAGGTGTCCTGGTTAAACAATCTGAGAGCAAGAGCATGGTGATATATCTTTATCTTTAAAAAGGTAAAACAAAAGCTTAAGGTTTTGGTTTAGTTTGTATAAAAACCCAAAAGGAGTAACATTTTTATAGATTCCATGGCTAAAATGGCAACTTCTGAGATAGATGCATTTATTGCATAACTGTGACTTTAAGTATAATAAATGTATTTTCCTTTTCTATTGGCTTTAAGTTAATTGTTTGCTTGATAATGCTAAGTGTTTCTTAGGAATCATAGAGATATTTATTAAATAAATACACAATAGAAGTAAAGATTTTTAAATCCCTAAGAGTGAATCAAGTACTTGTTATACATGATTACAAAATTGATGTAAATAAATAATTATATTCTTGACTCCTTTTCTTTTAGCCCTTTTGGTGAATTGTTGCAAATCACCAATGTCCAAATGTTTGAGCTTTAACATTAATCCACACAGACAATTGCAAACAATTCTTTTAATTATTTTAGGGAAAAAAAGAGTTGGAGGTCAGTATTACTGTACTAAGTTTAATCCTTTTTTGATCAACTATTTAGAGGAGTATTTATTGGGATTCTGACTTTTGAACCTTAATTAAGAGACTTGTGTCAATTTCTAATAAATTTTCTTTTAGTCTTGTATTTTCAAATATATCATATTTCACTTTAAAGTTTTCTTAAACCTCACACATGAGATTTATTAGGATCTTAATATGTTAGTAATGTATATGAATTATAATTTCAAAGGATTAAATAAATTCAAATCCTTTAATTTATTATTAATTTACCACTTAATCAAATTATATTTATAAATCATAATTAACATATACTTATGAGTCATAACCACCTGTATGTTAGGACTATTAAAAAGTGGTTTGACATATCCCTCTAGTGTGCCATCTCTTAGTATAATTCAATCCTTTTATTATAATGGTATTCTAATTAGATATAAAATATAGAATTAATTCTACTTTATTTTATTTAATAATATTTGTTTTCAAATATAGATCATTGATTAAATAAATATTTTTATAAATACTCATTCCTCTTTACCTAAGGAATTTTCTAAATAATATATGTTAAGAATAATGGAATGTTCTTTTATGATTACTTTAAGGTGATGAATTATGTATTGATCATTCGACTATTTCCATATAATTCATATTATGTCTAATGCAAGCCCTCACTGGACAATCCTTAATTAGGACACTCAAAGTTTAGATCTAAATATAATAATTCCTATATTAAATACCTTGGTGATCTTAAGTCTAAAGATCATTTATATAACTATCATATGAGTAATTCCACAGATATAAGTAATGTTCCATTTATGAATTCTCATAACATGTTAATTTAGTGAACCTAATCATATAATAAACACTTACATATTTGTTCAATTATTCCTATTCATTAGTTTATAAGATCAATTACTTCCTTTATTAAAAAGGAATATAACATGTGCTAGTCTTATAACCCTCTAAAGAAGGTTTTTAAAGTTGTATTACAAAATGAATTTATACAACCTTGAACTCTTCTAGTTGTTTGATGTGGTAGAAACTTCCATTTGGAGTGTTGGCTGGCATTCTTAGATTCATTGCTTGATTATTTCCATTTTTAGCTTTGGCTGATGGTGGCAATAAATGGATCCGCTCAACCAATCATATAGAGATCCCTTATTTGCTCTTGAAACTTTGAAAAAATATTTCCAAAATGATTTTCCTGCAAAGGATGTTCGAAAATGAGCCAAGATATCATCCTTGCTCGTCACACTCGAAACTTTTTCCATATAAGAAGAATTTTTGAAATTTGATAGCACAATAGAATTAATATGGCTCCATTGTGATCTTTTTTCCATGTGAGAGAGCTCCAACAATTCATAAAAAAAACCATAAAGGAATTTCCATAAAGTTCAAACTCATTTCAAAATAATAACTTGTAGGATAAAAAAAGTGAGCTGTACAACCTAAATTAAAACATTAGTAACATGGGCAAATCAAATAAAGAAGTTAGGAGCCAAACCTTCTGCCGTAATCTCAATCTTACCATATGGAGAAAAATAATTCAAATGTACCAACTTATGGTCATTTCTATCAATATAGGCTCCAAGAATATTTCAACTCAACATATGGAAAGTGAGATTCAAAGCTCATCAACTCATCTAGCCATGCAAGGCTAATAAAAGAAAACATACACATTAAAACTCAAATAATTAACTTGCCATAACCAAGAAAATGTTCAAATTCTCGTAGCTTGTATGGCAACAATTTAGTGACATAATAATCAAGCAATCATGAACTGCTGCAAGAGATTTTTCCAGCTCACCAAATTCATACACATAACCTGTAAAGCAATAATCAATTAAGAATAATCACATTAAAGAAAATACACAATCATAAGCAGTTACACATAAAAATTTCCAACAACTTAAATAAGAATATGACAACAAAAGAAATAATGAATTAATTATGTTGGTACATAAAAAACACATCAATGAGCATATGTTCCAACATTCTTCCTCTTTTTTATGATGACAACATAATTGACAAAACTATGAATGCTCCCCCTATCAAACATTCAAAAGCAATCAAACATAAAGGTAAAAAAACATAAAAGAAAATGTTAATTAAAGAGCATGCATCTAAAAATATCTAATACATTCGTCTCAAATAATATAAACTAAAGCAATAAACAAGTTGTCCAAAAGGTTAAGGGAAGGATCAAAAGCAGAAACAGGTAAATGGGTAAGGAAAAAAATGGGTCAAGGTCAAGTCAATCTTTCTTCTCCCCCTTTAGCATCATAAGAAAAAAAAAAAGAAATCAGCTACTTATATGTCCAAGCACCGTGGTGAACCATTCCAACCCAAAAAGAAAAATCATCTTGAATTTTAGCTACATCATTTTACAACTCCTTTATATTTGACTTGATTTCACTGACATCTAAAGCTTGTGACTTACACCCTTCAGTTGATTTTTGAGCTGTCCCTGGTGGCACCCGCTAATAAACTCCATCAACTAGCATAAGATCCATCTGACCAAGTGTCCCGGTACTCATCAAAGCGTGATTAGACACATAAATAGGCATTTCACCTCCATCAAGTATTGATAGCTTTCTTAATATTTTTGAGAGAGCCATACCCTAAGGAATGAAATTAACATTTTCAGCAAAGACCTACCCAATTACTTTCAAAAAGTGTTTAGGAAAATTAAAGGGTTCCCTTTCAATCACACAAGAAAGAAGGCACTTGCATAAAACAAATTATCCAAGTGCCAACTTCTTGAAGAAATAGTAATTGTCATGATCCTTTGCATAACTTATGATGAGACTAGTAAAGGACTTGCCTTCTCGAGCTTTCAACTAGTTAGAATTGGGTCCTCACCATTTTGGAAAATGATGTTTCCATCATCATCAACTTTGTCTTTAAAAATGGCTTTCATCTATTCAATTGCAAAAAATTTATCCACAATCCATTCTCTGTTAAGATTCACTTCACCACCAAAAAGAAACATAAAAAGTATCAGCAATAAACTTTGGTTTCAGCACAACATTAGTTCCATTAACTTATGACACTATCCTTTCATCAAAATTTCCATAATTTTGGCAAAAAATATTTTCACCATATCAAAATGGTAATCACAGTTCAAATTGATAGAATTCAACCAACTTTGTGCAATAAATCTATTTAGAAAATTTTGAGCAATAAAGATGTTTTTCGATGCATCCTTAATAGGTCTTCCAGCCAACACTTTTGTATTCCTGAATTTCTCTTCAAAATTTTTACCAGCATCAGCATTGACAAATTTGAAAGTGGAATACCTTAATAGAGAGCGAGCTATTCCTTGTGGAGAAAAGGGTTGGTTTACATCATCTTCATTAATTTGGGGTTTAACTGAATCAACATTAGGCAAAGAGGCTTTGGGGTAATGTAAAGCCAATTTAGGTGAGGAAGAGGAGACCAAGACTACTTTAGCAAGCAAGAAGACAACTACGAAGGTGAGATAGGATTCAATGGTGGTGGTGACAAGATAAGTCTTACCATTCATGGTAAAGAGATAGATGTTGGGTCTCTTTCTAACAATGGAGATGACATCTTCTTTGGTAATGGTGATGATGACTTGTCTTATTGGATTCTTTTTTTTTTAAGAGGATTTCTTCTTGGAAACTTATCTTTTCCTCTTCATATTGCCTTGAGGAGGAGAGAGTTGATTGAATAGAAGGACAGGTGTTGTGATTTATGGAAAATTAGTAAATTTTAAAAGGAACTTTGGTTGACTTTGAAAGATTTGGATAATTTTCAAAAAATTTTGGAGGATTTGGAGATGGATGCTAGCAACTAGGTTTTTACGAAATAGGGGTTTTCACTTTTTGTTACAAGATAATTGTTGATTAATCAAGTTAAAAAATAGCACTGACTAACCCATGCAAAGAATTGCACTAATTGACTAGTACAAAAAATTTTGGTTGATTGACCATAAGAACAAGTTGTGTGCTTTCTTTGGATTGAATGTTTTTGAAAAATCATAAAAGCAATCAAAACATGCCTCAAACATTAATCAATTGAGCAAATAATCCTTAAAACATGTAAAATGTAAACATAAGAGCCTTGTACTTATCTATTATGCCTAAATGCTATCTAATATTTAAAAACTTGTCCTCACCTCAAGCCTTTGTAAAGATATCAATGAGTTGATTGTTTATCTCTACAAACTTAAGAATTATATCTTCTTTGAATACATGATCTCTAATAAAATGATATCTTAGACTTATATACATAGTTATAAAATGATGAATGGGGTTCTCGGTAAGATTAATGGTGCTATTATTGTCATAAAATATTAGCATTTTAGAAAAGTGCAACTTGAAGTTTTCAAGGGTTTGCTTGACCCAAAACAATAACTATTTGTTATAAGGTACTCAGCTTCAGCCATGAAAAGTGCTATGGAACTTTACTTCCTACTAAACCATGGAACTACTGCACCTCCTAGAAATTGGCCAACACTGATAGTGTTTTTTTCTATCAAGTTTATCACTAATCCAATCTAAGTCTAAATAACCAACTCAGTCAAAAAACTTATTCTTAGGGTACCATTGGCTTAAATGGGAAACCCTTTGATATAAAATAATACCTTTATCAATGCATAAAAATGAAACTTTTTAGATGATGATTAAAAATATATATAGAGATAAACATCATATATAATATTATGTTTACTTATAGTAAGGTAAAGTAAGCTTCTAATTATACCTCAATATTGTTTTTCATTTACTTTCTTATCATTTTCTTCTTTATCAAGCTTTATTAATGTCAACATAAGTGTGCCACAAGGCTTTGAGTCCTTCATACCAAACTTTTTCAAAATCTCTTTAGTATACTTTATTTGGTTGATAAGAATCACATCCAAGGTTTGCTTATTTCGTAAACTGTAAAAGAAACTAAATTTTCCCATCATATTCATTTTAAATTCCTTTTTTATTTGAATTTCAAATTTGTTACACAAAAAATCATTAGTGGCACCAAAAATAATATTATCAACATAAATTTGTAAAATAAAAAGTTCATTACTTTTTTTCTTTGTGATTAAAGTGATATCTAACCTACCATTTGTAAAGCCTTTTTCAATCAAGAATGAATTAAGCCATTCATATTAAGCTCAAGAGCTTGTTTTAATTTCTATAAGGTTTTGGAGAGTTTGAAAATATGATTTAGATACTTAGAACTCTTAAAACCTAGAAGTTGTTCAATATATACTTCTTCCACAATAAAGCCATTAAGAAAAAAACTCTTTACATCCATTTGATTAAACTAAAATTCATGAAAGATGCATCCACAAAAAAGATGCAATTGACTTCTGACATAGTCACAAGTGTAAAGGTTTTATCAGAATCTATCCCCTTTTTTCAATTGTATCCCTTAATAATAACTCTAGCCTTATTCCTTATAATTTTTCCACTCTTATTTAACTTATTTCAAAAAATCTACTTGGTCTTAATGATAAGATGGCCTTTAAGTCTATAAACTAAAGTCCACACTTGGTTCTTTTTAAATTGGTTCAACTTATCCTTTATGGCATCATATAATGCTCATTAATTAATGCTTATTCCACATGCTTATGCTTTATTTCAGAAATGAGTGTATTGTTGGTATTGGATTTCCTAAATGATAATCTTGTCCTAAAAGGATTAAATACATTACTGATAATTTGATCATCTTAGAATCATTTACTGACATATTTTCACTTTTATAACACATTTTGGATCACATTTTGCAAGCTATCATAATTCTCTAGATTTGATGTGTTTACTTTGGTTTTATTTCAATGTTTTTACTATTATTTTGTACTTTCTCACTTGAGGTATTAGTTGAGTTAACATCCTTAACTTGTTAAATTATACTTATATCATAAAACCCATTCTCTTTTCTCAAGTTAAAAAGCTTTGCTTCATTAAAATTTACATGCATGGACTTTTCATCTACTAAAGACCTTTTATTGAAAATCTTTTTACTTTTCTAGTTAAAGAGTATCCTAAAAGATACATTCATCGGTCTTTAAATCAAAATTTTCAAGGTTATCTTTAATTTTCAAAATGAAACATTTGTGACCAAATACTTTCAAATAATTGATTATAGGTCTTCTCTTATTCCATAATTTGCAAGGAGCCTTTTTGAATAAGTGTTGAATTAGAACGTGATTTGATATATAACATGCCATATGAATAACTGTAGCCCAAAAATATTTAGACAAGCTAAATTGATTAAGAATGATATAAGCTATCTTTTGTAAGATTTTAATTTTTCTTTCAACCACTTTTGTTAAAGCATTCTTTAGATTGAAAATTTTTGAGAAATTCCTTAGGCATCACAAATTTTTTTGAAGCCCTCATTCTCAAATTGAACTCTATGATCACTTCTAGTTAAAGTGATAATGCATCCTTTCTCATTTTTCAATTATTTACAAAGTCTTTTCAAAGGCTTTCAAGGTTTTATCCATTTGTGCAACGAATAAAATCCTTGCAAACCTAATGCAATTGACTATTATGACAAATGAATAATACTTATTGCCTAATGTAAACACTTTAAATGGATCAAATAAATTCATATGTAATAATTAAAGAGGTTTTGAGGTGGATAATACCTTCTTGATTTAAAAAAAAAAAAAAAACTTCTTACTTGCTTACTCATTTAAGACACATTGTAAATCCTGTTCTTTTTAAATTTCATGTTAGGTAACCTTTTAATAAGACTATGGAGTTATAACTTGGATAGAAGTCTCAAGCTTTTATGTCTTAAGCACCTATGTCATATTCGAGTCTCTTAAACACTTGACATTTGGGTTAATAAATGAATGAAGATCAATGACATAAATATTTTCACATTTATTTGTAATAAACAAGTTGTTTATTTTTGAATTGGTAATATGACATGCATTAGCTTCAAATAAGATCTTGTAGTCATTATTGCAAAGTTGGCTAATATTAAACAAATTAAACTTAAGGCTTTAACTAAAAAGACATTGTCAATAGCAAAAGAATTTTCATTACTAATCTTCTCAATACCAATTATCTTACTTTTGGTACTGTTACCTAAAATTACCTTTTGTCCGTCAATAACTTTATGGGAAAGGAAATTGTTTACATTGTTAGTTATATGTCTTGAACTCTTATTGTCTATAAACCATTTATTTCTTTTCATCCAACTTTTTAAAAATATCTATACGAAAATCTTCTAATTTTAGGTATCCAAAAATTTTTTTGGTCCTTAAGGGTCAGTTTTGGTGACATGTTCATCACCATAAAAATATCTCAAGGCATTTACGTTTTTGGTAATATTACATGGATGAATCATATAGCCAAAATCTTCACAATAATAACATCTAATACGATACTTGTTATGAGGAAATGAACGTCTATAAGATGCTTGAACAAAGTTATGTATGTAAGGTCATAATGCATAAGAATGCCTTTTGGTTAAACCACTATAAAGTATGGACTCTTTGTTATTGTGATACATAACCATGCATAAATGATGATTTTCTAGCCAAAACATTATGAATATAAGATGCTTTACATTACTATGATGCAAAAGCCTATATTAAAGATGAATTTTTGACTGAAACACCATGATATGATGTATATGTTAATGTTTACTTATAGGTAGCCATAATTTAGGTTTTGTGAGAATCACATGTATGGTTAAAAGCCTATTTACTTTTATCATTAAGTAGCCTTTAAGTGCCAAGCAATGAATTAAGCTTTTCTTTCCCTTTCACAAACTTTGAGAGGGAATTTTAGAGATTTGAAATTTCCTTCTTAAAGGTTCTCCTTTATAATCTTATTTGTCACTTGTACTCTGATGATTACTTCATCGTGAGCTTTCTTGTAATTTTTCACTCTTTTGAATAAGTGATTCATTTTTTCTTTCTAAGGTCTTAACCTTTTGCTTTAACATTTTCATGTCAACATTAAGATCCTTCCTTTTAGGCACCTTTTTATTCATATGCTTAAAAGTATAATAAAATTCATCAATTAAAGAATCATCACAAGAATCATAGCTAAACTTTACCTCATAGTCTCTAACCATAAAGTATTTGTTTATCATCTCATCATCCTAAGATTTATCGCTTGAATTACTAAAATTGTCCTAAATGGCCTTACATGACTTTTTGGTATGCCTTTTACCTTTCTTTTTATTGGGGCAATTCATGCAATGTGCTTAGGTTTGTTAAATTTATAATAAACTAACTCCTTCTTTTATTGTCCATTAATTTTGGTGGGATGCTTGAATGGCTTTCTACTAGCTTGCTTTCTTGTCTTTATGAGATTTGTGAATTTTCTAGCAAGCATTACAAGCTTTTCCTTACCTTGCACATTATATAAGCTAATGTCCTCCTCCTTATTATCATTAATCTCTTTAATAACAAAGGTAAAGGACTTAAACGTCATGTTCTTCTTTTTCTCATTGACTTTCTATGTAAAAGTCATCTCATACATGAGTAATGAATCCATTAGGTCATTCAAAAGTAAAGTATCAAGATCTTTTAACTCTAAAGTTGCAAAAACCTTTAGGTCCTATGATTTTGGGAATGATTGAAATAGTTTTTTAATAAATTTTGCATTGTCAATATTCTTTTCCAAGATTTCTTAGAGTATTAATAATATTAATGAATCTCGTATGCATTTCAACAATAGTTTTATCAAGCTTACCTTAAACATTTTATATTTATGCATATGAATATTAATCCTATTGTCTTTGGCTTAAATAGTTCCCTCATATGAAATCATAAAATTGTCCCAAATTTCTTTGGTTGTTTTGTAAGAGGATATTTGTTTATACTTATCAATAATTGAGGAACAAAAGAGCATACAATAGACTTTAGAATGGAGTTTAGATTTTGAAGTCTTGAAAAGTATAATCATTATTGGGTTTGTTAACAGTTCTCCCCTCTTTAGTTTTGGTAAATCTTCTAAGGTCATAGGAGACATTATGCCACACCTTGGAGTCATGGCATTGAAGGTAAATGATAATTTCATTTTTCAAATAATTGTATTTAATGCCATCAAAGATAAGAGGCTAAAAGAGGTTACCACCTTTTAAGTAACACAAAGGAAAAAAAGAGGTCATGAATTGACTCTAAGTGATAAAACTTTTGATATAGAGACTAATTCTAATACCAATTATTGATCTTGAAATCATCTAAGAGAAGGAGTGAATTGGATTGTCAAGAACATATGCCTAATAAAAATATATGTTTAACATAGTCAAGTAAAAGTAATCAAACACAAATAAATAAGCAAACCTTGTTAAGTGCTTATGTGAGCAACAATAGATTAATTTGAATCAAACACAAATTTCTTAAGTTTTAATGAACATGTACATTGCATTACTTTCCCACCCTTCCATAATAAACTAGAGGTGTATTGGGTTATCTGTTGGACAATTAGTTAAAAGCTTCCATGTTAAACATGCTTTAGCAAAAAATTGGTTAAACTTTTCCAAAAACAAATTACCCCATTGTCTACTTGTTGAGAAATCTTTTAGTAGTGTTTTTTTTTTTTTTTTTGTTTTCTTAGTATGTTAAATTGCATTGGACCATGTATGTATGAACTCACAATCAAGGCCAATCTTCCACATAAGGCACTTTTTAGAATATTGAAACTATGAAATGATAATAATAAGAGTCTCACCTCTATACAAAGGATACATACAAGAAAGCAAACGAAGAAGAGGAAAGATTGCTTGGCCCCCCACATTGTGATTTTAAATGTGAAATTATAGGTCTGCTCATTAATTGCTCCTATCTTCAAACTTGCCAAATGGTGAGAAATATAAGATTGCATACGTTTATTGGAAATTGATTGGGAATTAAGGCGGCAACAGATGGCATAGAAGTGATGAACTTTAATTTCCAATGAGTTTAGATTTTTGAAAGAAAACAATGATGCAAATATTTATAATTTTTTTATATATTGTATAAAATAAATAGTATACATACAATATATAATTATTTTATGTTTAATTCATAGAGAATTTCCCTTTTTGAAAAAAAAAAAAAAAAACTTTATCCTTGACTATCTTGCAATCGTTTTTGTACATGTTTGCAAACCGATACGCCTAAAAAGATCTAAACATAGTAATATTGAATTTCATTTTAAGAGTCTTTTACTCAAAAACTTAGTTTGAAAGATTAACTTTGACTTATTAAAACTTAAGGGAGTTATTTGATAATATATTTGTTAATAAAATAGATTAATTACTTAATAAAATATATAGCAAATATGTTTAATTATAAATAAAAATCAAAATTTTTATTATTTACTTATTACTAAAATAGACTTTATTATCCTATTAATTATTGTCATAACAATAAATATTCATAATTTTAGTTATTTTTATTAACATTATAAATTAAATAGGTGATTCCTTAATAATTCAAGAAATTATAATTAATAAAAATTTAATTTATTTTAGTTAATTTATCAAAAATTTTAATCAAATTAAGTTAAATTAACCTAACTCTACTTGCCGGTCTCTATTTCAAAATTGATTTAACAAGTTGAAATTAAATAACAATCTAAGAGTTGTTAGTAATTTCCCCATTCACCAACATATAATAGGGTTCAAAACTGAATAATGTTCCCCTCCTTGTTTTGTTGTTTTGTTGTGAGAATTGGGCAACGAAGAAAATTCAAAATGCTTTACTCTCAGTTCAGAGAGCCTAATCCACAGCCAAAAAAAAAAAAATTAAAGGACAGGCCTTAATGCGAGAATCAAGAAAGGCAATTTATTTAACTTCATATGTGGAACAAAGATGTGAAAGAGACGAGCCAGGATAGAGTGACTGTGGGCCGGTCCAGTTTCAATTAGCCCACGGTTCATGGATTGGGCCACTCACACGGACTGCCTGGCCCAAAATGAACGAGAGAACTATATATGACAGTCCATCAACACAAATCAGCCTCATCTCCCAAAGGAAAAAAAAGAAGAAAAAAAAAAAACTGAGAGAGACAAAACATTGTGGTAAATAAGAATAATTTCTTTGGACAAAAAAAAATTATCTCTCTCTCTGTTTTTTTTTCATTATGAAATTTATTGAGTCGTGAACTACACAGCTCATTTTTAAAAATTTTACACTTCATTTTCAAAATTAGAATTTAAAAATCTCAATAATAATACCATTCATTGTAATTTTTTATTTTAAATTTGAATGTCAACTGTATTCAAATAAAATTAAACTGGTGTGTCATTTTTTCTGGTTCCCTTTTTGTCGCATTACCTTTAAGAAATTCATTATGCAAACAATAGAAATGGACACAAATCAAATACAAACTTATCTTATACAATCACAACCATTGATTATTATACATAAAAAAACGTGCAAACAATAAAAGACAATTATAATTATATATTCATAAATTTATAGCAACAACTGTATTGTTTTTTTTTTTTTTTCATGTCACCCGCAATATTTTTGTACTTTCCAACTGTTAAAATATGCACTACAATAGCGACGGCTCGGGTCTTTGGCTAGCAAAGAGCATTGCAAAGCCATTTATTTTGTTCCCATAGGCAATTCATGTCTAGAATCTCCATCTTTATGGCATATACGATAATAGAAGCCCATCAATTATTAGGACACTGTTAATCCGGAACCACTAAAGTTCAGTGGTCTGTTCATATTTGTTTTGACATCTCATCTGTGAGATAATTAACAGAATCGCCGACCTCACCTCGCCGGAAGAGCACCTGACTCTCCTGGCCGGCCAACAATTTCCCAATCTTATTCAGCTCCAAATTCCGCAAATTATCAATACTCCGCAGCTGCAATATTTTATCCACCACTGCACCATTAGCACCCTCTTCTTGGGAAAAAGGACAGCCCAAGAACGGGAAATAGCTTTCTCCATTGAGCTTTGGGCATTTTTTTCTCTTCATTTCCTCGCATTTCAAGAAGAAAACCCTTTCTGGGTTTTCCAAGCTGGCCTTCCAATAGCCCAAAAGAGGATCCCAAAATGGCCCACGCAAGCTCACTCCCTGCCGAACTTATCGGAGGTCTCATCAAGGGAATCGTCACCCCTGTCTTTAGGTCTCAACTTGTTGGTGAAGTGCCGGAGTGACGCAAAAGTGTCCTTGGGGTTCCTGCACAAGTAAACTATCTTGCAGCCTGACTCCTCCACTGATTTTGGAAGTGATACGAATGGCATTTGAGTTGAAAGTAGCCTCGGAAAAGCAAAGCTGCTGGTGAAATCATCAGGAAGTGATGATGACGATGATGATGCATCAATATACTCATACTCCATAACAGGCACCCTAATATCGTGAGCATGGCCCTTGGGACGGCTGGTCAGGTGAAAAAGTAAGACAATCAATCACCCTAAAAAGGGACATATGAAATGGTATAAAAGTGGATCCCAACAAACAGATCAAGCTATTTGGAATCCGCATGTGCAGTGGCTTGATCCGGAGGAACACCGTGGTGTAAAGCCATAAGTGATGGTCAAGCAAGCATGAATTGCTACAAGAGATTTTTCCGGCACATTAAAATTCAAACACACAATCTATTTAGTAATAATCAATTAAGAAGAATCACATTTTAAAAAATGGATAATCTAAAAACCCTCCGCGCCAAACTCATTCACAAAGTGCACTTCTGTTAAACAATTAATATGTTGAAGTTGTGCAAAATGATAATTAGTATGTAGTGCGTTTCAGGCTATTCATGACGCGGGACGGAAACACCCAAAAAAAAAAAAAACCCAAAAAAAAAGTAAATTTAACACTTGATTGATCTTTTTGAAATTTATGATAGAAAATAACAACTTTTAAAAAAGAGTTACACATTGAAATTTTATTAAAATATTAAATTAATAAAATAATTCAACTCTTAAATTTATATATATATTTATCGTTAAAATTATCTAATTAAAAAATACTCAAATTTAAATAAAAAAAACACTTAATAACTAATTAAAAATTATTTTTATTAAATAAAAAAATAATTCTTAAATAATTCACATAATTTTTAAATAATTTAACTAAATTTTTTAATTAAATTAAAATATTATAATATAAATAAATAAATTACAAAATAATAATTACAATATAATTTGTTAAATAATAAAAAATAATTTTCATAATATATTTTACATTAGATCTCTCTATTTGAAAAAATAAAAATAAAAGAAAGATTTATACTCAAGTTAACAATAAAAAATTAACATCTTTCATATTTAAAAAAACAAATACTTGATAATTTACAAATTTTAGTATATCTAATTGATTCTGCCTTTTAGCAAAATTAACAATTATAAAATCAATAAAATTTTTATAAAAAACTAATCAAGTACAAATTTCACTTGATCTAATTAAATTTTTTCTCTAATAAATCTTACAATCTATGAATTATAAATTAAGATTTAAGAATATGCTTATTTGTAAAATTGATGGTAACACTAGTCTCTAGTTCCTTATCAAAATTCTACTTAATTTTACAAATAATTACAAGTTCTAATTTAAAGGTATGTTCGTGAAAATTTTCAAACTTTATAAACCCGACTTTTTATTCGATTGTTGATTCTTGAATTAATAAAGTACAAGAATCAATGAAACCAATCTCTTATACAAATTAAAACTTGCCAATAAATGAATTCATATTTAATGATGAACTAAGATTCACATACTTTGTATTATAATTAAACAGTTGTAATACATTATAATAATTTTTAAAATATCAACTTTATTTTTTATTCGACCTCCATAAAATTTTATTATAATAATTAGGGTAAAATTATATAATCAGCAATTTATGCATCTTTAATTATGATTCATTTTTGGATTTATCTCATTGGAGTAGATATCTTTGAATATCAATCTACCAATCAATTACACCATAAGCAAGTTTACTAGTTATAAGCTTCATTTTTTCTTCTTATTCAATATTATTAAATTAAAAATAAATTTCAAAATTCTACTAATCATCTTACAAAATTCTTCAAAATAAAATTTTCATTAAAAAATAAATTCTTCTAAATTCAAGAATACAATTATGAATAGATTAATTATGAGTAAAATTTCTAATGCAAGATCTATTGCAATCATGATCTTAATAAAACACTTTAAAGAGAGTCCTCCCTTCATGATCTTTATCGTTGAAAATGTTTCAAACACCGTAAGATGACATCAATATAGAACAAATTTGCTATGATTTCACTTGACACAAATAGATGCACATAAAAAAGAAACTTACTCTACTATCACTTGACATGAACAAAAGCATGAAAAAAAGAATAGTAGAAGTTAACACTTAAGCAAGTTTTTAAAAAAATTTTTAAAATCAATTAGATAAGATAAATTTTAGAAGAGAATTATTTATTAATAATTTACTAAAATATTAAGTTAATAAAATAATTTAACTTCTAAATTTAAACACATATTTTTAATTAATTGAAAAAATACTTTAAATTGAATGAAATTAAAAAAAATATTTTAATTAAAAAAAATAAAAGAATTATTAAATAGTATATATATTTTTAAATAATTAAATTAAAATTTTTAATTAAATTAAAATATTATAAAATAAAAATTATAATATAATTTATAAAATAATAAAATAATAATTTTTATGATATATCTTACGGCAATTCAACCGGAAAAACAGCACAGAACGTATGTATTGCGTTCCAGGTTGTTCAACATATGATTTTTGCAGTTCCCAAAAGCTGTCACTTCTTCCGTAACGCTAAACAAAATGAGGAAACCCATAGAAATAACAATTCATTTAAGTTCTAACGAAACATGAATAACGTATTGCTTGGAAGATTATGCAATTTTTTTTTTTTCCTAGAAGAATTAAGAGGCATGTTGGGTTATAAGTTGGACAATCGGTTAAAAGCTTCCATGTAAAACCAGCCTTGGCAAAAAGTTAATCAAATTTTGCCCGGACCAAATTACTCCATTGTCTACTTGTTGAGAAATCTCCCACCTTTTAATGCTGTTTTTGTTTTTGTTTTCTTACAACCAACGATAAAAATGTTTGCTTCCAAATAAAGTAGTCATAACCACGCATAAAAAAGAATACCCAAAGCCCCTATTGACTGTTGTGACGACTCTTGGTTTAGATACCCTTAGAGCTAGTTGATGGGTCGGCAGGAGTCAGATTTTATCTACTTACAAAACCAATCCGAATTTGCAGCCTTCTAAAGCACAAATTTACGATCTATGACCTAACTAACAATCTCGTGACGGCCTACTTTTGCAGTTTCTGCTTTCAATTGCTATTAGTTAGCCATCACTTTCAGTCCATTAGCAATTTATTCAATTGGAATTGTGATGGAAGAAGTGGCAGTGTAGTATAAATAGTTCAGAAAATTTTTATCGCTTGTTTGAAGCTGTAAGAAAATAATTAAATAATAATAATAATAATATAAATAAATTATACAGGAGAATATATTAATTTTATATAAAAAATCTCTCTAAATTAAATGGTAAAAAAATTCACAAAATACTTCGAATTAGAAGCTAATACCATTATAATTAAATGAGTATAATAAACATATACAATTTTAATTATATCAGATAAATTAAAAAAATTTTAATTTGAATTAAATAAAAAATTAATAAGTTGAGTAAGATAAATTAATTATATATTTTTAATTATAATTTAATAAATAAATCACAAAATAATAATTCAACCGTTTAAAATAAATTCTCAGATATTTCTTATTAATTATTCAAAATTTAACTTGATCAGATCACAAATCAATAATTATTCATATAATTTATTAACTTTGTTAATTATCTAAATTTTAACTTCACCAGATATCGATATCATTGATATCCTTTCTAAAACACTGCCTTTTACTTCCTCATTTTCTTACCCTCCTTCTTTTGTGTCTATTTCTGCAGTATTCTGTTTTTTTCTTCCAATGACCGGCTCTCCTCGCTTTTTGCCAACCAAAAGGTAATTATATCTACTTTAATTATTTATTTTAGGTTGTTGCCCGAAAAAGATAATTGAAAGGGACTAATGAGCTCAACAAATTGATGGGTGTTAATGTTGACTGCTTAGCCATGTTGCACGTTGTGCATATAAACTGATACAAAATTTAGCACATGATAGGGGCAATCATATGGCTGTGAGAAGAATTCATACCCCATTGCAGTATGTCATTGTGTAATGCAGTAACCGAGCAGTCACTTACCACCGCTACAATTTTCTCAATTCCCTCTTGACTATGTATTAATGTTTGTTTTGATATCGGTAGGTCATAGGTGTGTTGGTCTGTAATTTCGATGAGAGATATTGAATCTATTCGACAAGACATATATTTAGAGAAAGATTCATGTCACATGGATAGGATCAAATCTTGAGGAATTTCAATAAATGAAAACATTTTATCAATTTTAAAACTGACTTTTGTTTTGTTTTGTATTTTTCTTTTCTTTGGTATAGTTCTTATTTTCATAATTAAACAACTTAGACAATCTGAATGACCGTAGAGACAAATAAAGATCATATTTTGACCCAAGAATAAAGATCCCATAGGAGATGGCTTTTGGTAACTGGCCAATGGATTAAGGGAAGACGTAAAAGTATTGTTAGGCCTAGTGGATAAATTCAATTGAGATATTTTAAGTTCTTATTTGATTTAACTGTTAGATATTTTTGTTACTATTTATTTTTATTGATTATTGGTACTTATTATTGATTTTTGATTACTTATTATTGTTATTACTCGTTAAAAAATTAATACAACCTTTAATTAGTTTTATATTTACTATTATTATTATTATTAAATAATAAAATAATTAATTTAAATATTTAGTATATCAATATATTATATTAATAAAATTATTTTATTTTTATAATTTTTATTTTAAGAATAAATATTGTAATAATAATATGAAGAATTTTATTTCATAATTTTAAATTTTTATAAAATAATATTAATATTTATGAAATAGTAAAAGAAATATAATATTTGAGATACTTTTTATAGGTAAAAATATTAATGAAAAATTAAAATAAAAATATATTTTTAAGAGTTGTAAAATATAGAAAATATTATATTTATATAATTTTTTGTGAAATAAAGACATTTACTTGATCCACTTAACAAGTAAAGAAAAATAATTAAGTAATATACACATTTTTTAAGGATAATTTAATTTATATAGATTATTTTTAAATATTAAAAAGTAAAAAATATCAAAAAGTATCTTGTGAGTATTTTTCTATCAGCTGCCGTTAAAAATTTTCATAAGGAAATCGGTAGACTTTAACAATAGCATCAAAAAATTAATTAAGCACTCTTAAAACTACTGTTAATGTTTGACCAGAAAATAACCACACTCAATATGCACTACAATAGCCACAGCAGGCAAAGCCATTTATATTATTGTTGCTTAGGTTATACTCAATCTCATATAGGTGGAATCCATGTTTAGAATCTCCATGTTTATGGCATACATGATAATATGAGCCCATCAGTTTTTAGCGCAATGTTAATCCGGAACCGCTAAACTTAACTTCGGTGATCCGGTCAATTTGTTTTGACATCTCGTCTGTGAGATAATTAACCCAATCGCCGCACTCACCTCGCCTGAAGAACGCCTGATTCTCCTGGCCGGATGACCATTTCCTAGTCTTATTCACCTCCAAGTTCCGCAAGTTATCAATACTACACAGCTGCAGTATTTCATCCATCACTGCACCATTAGTGTCCTCTTCTTGGGAAAAAGGACAGCCCAAGAACTGAGATAGCTTTCTCAATTGAGCTTTGGGCTCTTTTTTCATTTCCCCATATTTCAAGAACAAAACCCTTTCTGGGTTTTCCAAGCTGGCCTTCCAAAAGTCCAAAACATGATCCCAAAAGGGCCCACACAAGCTCACTCCCCTGCAGAACTTATCGAAAGTCTCCTCAAGGGAATTGTCACCGATGTCTTGAGGTCTCAACTTGTTGGTGAAGTGCCAGAGTGACACAAAAGTGTCCTTTGGGTTCCTGCACAAGTAAACGATCTTGCAGCCTGACTCCTCCACTGATTTTGGAAGAGATCCGAATGGCAAATGAGTTGAAAGCAGCCTCGGAGAAGCACAGCTGGTGGGGAAATCATCAGGAAGTGATGGTGATGGTGATGGTGATGATGCATCAATATACTCATACTCCATAAAAGGCACAAGAGCATGTGGGTTGCTTGTAAGCAAAGGGTGTTGTTTGGGGTCAGGAAAGCGAGCTCGATTCACTAATGCAAACAATATTGCCTTGAGCCAAGTGGTGCCTGATTTAGGAGTGCTGATCAGCAGGACATCAGATTTTTCAGCTTGGAAGTGGCTTTGGCAAGCTATAACTCCTTTGAGTTGCCGGGTATCGTGCCAAAACCCTTGGTACTGATGTAAATAACGTGCAACCCAACCTTTTTCTGTGGGTAGTGAGGCTATCAAGTCTTTGAATTCTTGAGTCTTCTCAACTTCCTGCAAGTATCCGGGGAGAGAATGGGGCTGCTTCTCGGCTACCGCTGGCGCGCTAGTGAGAGGTAGTCCAGGAAGTTCATGTGGAGCTGCCATGGCTTTATGGCAAAGTAGGGAGTACGTGGATCTGTGTGTGAGCTTAATTTCTTGTTCAATTTGCTGACCTTAGAAGTTCTTCACCATTTACCAATTATGGAACTATATATAAATTCAAAATACTTGCATAACTTTCAACCATTGTAATAAGAATTTTTTTTTTTTAAAAAAAAAAAACCTTACCTAACTTTCAACCATTCAAAGTTGGGTGGAAGAAAAGAAAAAGAAAAAAAATCAATTACATTCTTTTTAATATTATAAATAAATAAAATTGTACGGGCGAAAAAGAGAGTTGAAGCTATCACGAGCAATTGGCTGGTCAAGTGAGCGAGTTAAGTTGGCACAAACGATTGCTCCGAATAAATGTCCCCCCAGCTGTCGGTGGCATTTGGAATCCGCATGTGTAGTGGCTTGGTCCGGAGGTACAAAGCCACAAACGAGGAGCAAGCAATCATGAATTGCTACAAGAGATTTTTCCGGTGCATTAAATTCAAATACACAATATTTAGTAATAATCAATTAAAAATAACCACCTTAAAAAATTAAATCAACGAGCATACTCCTCTGAGCCAAAGTAAACTTCTGTTAACAATTAATACGTTGAAGTTGAGCAAAATCATAATTGGTATGTGGTACGTTCCAGGTTGTTCGACTCCACAAACAGCACTTCTGTTGAACCTGAAAAACGGCAGAAGACACATGTAGTGCGTTCCAGGTTGTTCAACATCTGATTTTTGCAGTTCCGAAAGCTGCGATTTCTTCCGTAACGCTGACCAAAATGAGGACAGCCATAAAAACACGAATTCATTAAGATCTAAGGAACATAAATAATGTATTGCTTGGAAGATTGTTTTTTTTTTTTTCTCTCTCTCTCTGTTGTTTTTTAGGCAGAATAATTAAGTGTTGTGTTGGGTTATGAGTTGGACAATTGGTTAAAAGCTTCCATGTTAAACGTGCTTTGGCTAAAAATTGATCAAACTTTACCAAACTAAATTATCTCATTATCGACTTGTTGAGAAGTCTCCCAACCTTTTAATATTGTTTTTGCTTTTGTTTTCTTTGTATGCATTGGACCATAAACTTAAACAGAGCATAGTTCAATGTACTCAAATTTTCATTCTGAAATACCTTTACTCAAAGAGTTAAGTTAAAAAATTAATTTTAATTTATTAAAATTTGACAGTATAATTTAATAATAAATTTATTAACAAAATTTATTAACTACTTTTTAAAAATTATAATGTATATTTTTAACTATAAATTAAATTTAAAATTTTTATTATTTGCTTTTCAGTAAAAATAACTTTATTCTCTTTTTAATTATTATTATAAAAATAAATATTCATATTTTAATTATTTTTATTCATATTATAAAATTAAATGAACTATTTTTCAATAATTTCAAAATTTTGATCAGTAAAAATTTAATTTGTTTTATTTCATTTACTAAAAAAATTAATTAAATAAAATTAAATTAATTTAAATTTACTTTTCGATACTTATTTTAAAATTTTTTTTATTTAATGAGTAAAAATAGAATAATAATATAATAAATATTACTAATTCTATTATTTATTAATAATATATAATACAATTCAAAATAAAATAATACTCAATTTTTCATTATTCTAAAGAATTGACTAACAAAAAATATAAAATTCATTCACTGCATCATTCATAAATAAATGATAATGATAATAAATAATAAAAAAAAGTCCTTCTTGAAGTTAGCATATAATGATGCCATGAATAATCATGAATCAATGTGAAAACTTGTTTACACAATTTACCGACAACATACAATACAGTTAAAAATAATATAATACTCCACTTCTTGTTGTTTTATAGCAATTAACTAATGAAAAATATAAAAGTAATCTATTCCACCATTCATAAATAAAACAACAATAATAAACAATAATAAATCCCTCTTGAAGCTAGCATATAACAATGTCATGAATAACCATGAATCAATATAGAAATCCATTTATGAAGAGTATGAAAACAAAATACTGCAAATTTTATTTTAATAAAACATGATTATAGTACATTCTCCCTTAAAAAGTAAAGCTACTAAATATGTAAGTAAAAAAAACAAAAAAGAGATGAACTTGTCATTGTGAAAATTGGTATAAAATAAAAAAAGAAAAAAAAATCTTTCTCTTTGTTTAGGATAAATTGACAAACCTTGTTTATGACTTGTATAAAAATTAAATTGACTTTTTTTACCATCATTACAATCAAACCTTATTTTAGTATTGTAAGTATCGCATAGACTGCTTGTATTATATCTCATTGTTTGAGAGCAATGTATAGGTTATTGTTTGAGACAATAAAACGAAATAGGAAGAAAGGAAAGAGAAATTTCTATTTCAACTAGAAATTCAATAATTATGAGATTCAGTATTCACATTTGTAAAGAATTTGTTAGAGTTTGACAAGTGTAACACACTAACTTTGATAATACACATTGTATCATATAATCTAACTTATTACTAAAAATGATCCCCGTAAATATATTTTTTTCATGTATAACATGTCATAAAAACTAGTCCACAATTCATGAATTATGTAAACTATTTAGGAATGTCTTTTTTATTTTGATCTATCATTAGGTATTTTTTTTTATTTATTTAGATTATCTTCCTAGTTAGTCATTAAGTGTTTTCACACTTAGATTAGAGCATTTTCCTAGTTACAGATGGAAACCATATTGTACCAACTCAAATCAACATGGGAGTTGATACTTTGCAAAACCTTGGAGGACCAATGACAAAGGCAAGGTCAAAGAAAATAAAGGGAACTCTCAACAACTTGTTGTAAGACATTTATTATCAAGAAGTTGTCAAGTATGAGTTAAGGAGGATGGAGTCTTCACCAAGGCTATGTGTCATCTATGGAAGAATTTGTGAACCATGGCCTTGGGAAGAAAGTTGGATTTGAGAGCCCATGATTGGGCCTTTAACTGGGTTATTTCCATGGGTTTTTATTATTATTTAGTGAGTTGGATGAATTTCCTTATTAAGCCTAGCTTATTAGTTAGGGTGTACAAATTTCTTTATTAAGCCCAACTTATTAGTTAGGGTTTGTAGAGGTTAGCATATAAAAAGGGAAAAAAGGGTGGCTGAAGGAGGGAGACTCGTTTTCATGAGTGTATGAGTTATTTTCTCTAGTTCTTTGAAAACTAACTTCGAACTTTCATACTTGGGTGTGTTGGTTCACTAGACTTATCTTCTTCAACGTTGTTGTTGTTAGGAGTGGTATCTGAATCTTATAGTTCTGGTTCTTAGTTGTTTATAATCATTGGGTCAAAACTCCAAATCTCTTAACCTCTATTAGAATGATCCTATATCAACATTGGTGTTGGGTTCCATTTACATATAAATGAAATTTGTATCATTTGGTATCAGAGCCTTGGCTCTAACTTAGGTTAATTATATTGTTGTTATCATATCTTTCGTGTATTCTTTGTTGTTGGTTGAATAATCAAAAAGAGAAAAAAAACACAAAAAAAACAAAAAAAAAGAAAAAAAATCATGTATTTTGTGGGTTTTTTTTTCTGATATTTGTTTCTTCCATAAAAATACCCATTAGTTAACCCAAAAAAAAAAAAAATCGAATTCATTACTCAATTGGTCGTTTACTCAATTATATTCGATAATTGAGTGTTATTTAATTGCACTACTCATATCATTGAATTTCTTGTCATTCTGTTTGCTTTATTGCCTATCTTCTTAGTCATGTCACTTCTTTAAAGAGGTAGATCTAGGATTGATATATTCAAGTTTTGTTTGTTTTGAATTTAGTTTGCTTGGGACTACTGAAAGAGCTCTTAGAGTTTTGCAATTTATTGTGTGAAACATGAGAGTTGAGGACTACTATAGTTGAGTGGAGAGTAAACACGTAAGGGAGTGAGTTTTGTGAGGCATATTCTTTATTTACTAACAATCTTACATGTACGATGTCTAATATTAAAGAAAGCGGTTTCCCATATGGAGAGGAGGAAGTAATTGTTCTAGATTTCAAATTGCTTATGAAATCCTTAGAACAAAAGTTTGATAAGATTGACCAAGCGCTTTGGGAAGTTTGAGACAAGATGGATCAAATAGAAAGGGAATCAAGTGTCAATCCTAAGAGGCCAGCTAAAAGGGTTACACAGGAGTAATTTGAACATAACTTTGGTGAAGATAATGATGATTATTATGATGACAGTGATAATGGTAGTAGAAACTTTAGAAGTGGTTTTAGAGGAGGACGTGGTAATAGGAATGGTAGAGGAGCAAGAGGCAATGGAAATGTTTATGATAGGTAAAATGTAGGTTGAGATAACAGAAATAGAGGGGAGGAAGGAGTAGAAAAAAATCATAGTAGTATTAAAATGAAAATACCTTCTTTCCAAGAGAAAGCTGACCCTGATGCTTATTTGGATTGGGAACGAAAGGTAGAATTAATATATGAGTGCCATAACTTCTTTGAGGAGAAGAAGGTAAAGTTAGTTGTGACAAAGTTCACTAATTATGTTGTAGTATGGTAGGACTAGCAAGTTACCACTAGGAGAAGGAATTTTAAGAGAACCATAGAAACTTGGAATGAGTTGAAGACTATGATGAGAAGGAGATTTGTTCCCAGCTCTTATTATAGGGATTTGTATAACAAGTTATAGAGCCTTACGTAAGGTTCCAAGAGTGTGGAAGAGTACCATAAAGAGATGGAAATTGTTATGGTTAGGGCAAATGTAATGAAGGATAGAGAGGCAACCATGGCTAGGTTCCTCTAAGGGTTGAATAGGAGCACAGCTAATATGGTAGAGCTGCAACACTATGTAAAGCTTGAAGACATGGTACACGTTGCCATGAAAGTTGAGAGGCAACTTAAGGGAAGGAGTAGTTCTGGACATAAGCAGAACTTAAGTTTATCTTTTTAGAAGTCAAACTCGGGGAAGAAGGAAGAGAAGATGACTTCTAAGCAAAAAAGCAATTCACATAGACCCAAGACTAGTGGGGGCAGCCTGTAAAGGGGCAAATTTGAAGAAAAACTTGAGGGCACCCAAGGGAAAACTAAAGACATCAAATAATTTAAATGTCTGGGTAGGGGTCATGTGGCTTCACAATGTCCTAACAAGAGAACCATGTACCTCAAGGAGAATGATGACTATGTGTCTGGCAGTGATGCTAGTGATGAAGACCAAATGCTGCCATTAGAGGATGCTAGTGATGTTGATGAAGGGATAGAGTATCCAGAGCATGGTGGAAGGCTTTTAATAGCACAGAGAGCCCTTAGTGTGCAAGTTAAGGAAGAGGATGATGCTGAGATTCAACAGGACAATATTTTCCATACTCGATGTTTAGTTCAAGATAGACTCTGTTGCTTGATTATCGATAGAGGTAGTTGCACTAATGTAGCAAATACAAAGTTGGTGGAAAAATTGAACTTGCCTACAACCAAACATCCTATGCCATATAATTTGCAATAGTTGAATGATAGTGGAGTGGTAAAAGTGACTAAACAAGTTGTGGTTCCATTTTCTATTGGTAGATATAAGGACGAATTGTCTTGTGATGTTGTACCTATATAGACCCGACATTTGTTATTGAGCCATCCTTGGCAATTTAACAGAAAATTTTTGCATGATGGTTACAAGAACTACTATTTATTCACCATGGATGGAAGACCATTTACACTGACTCCAAAACAGGTGTATGAAAACCAAGTGAGACTTTATGAAAGTGAGTAAAAGAGGATGAGCAAAAAGAAAGAGAAAGTCAAGAGAAAAGAAAGTGCAGGAGGGAAAAAGAAGATAAATTCATTTGAGAGTGCTAAGTACGAGAGTGGTCAGGTTCACAACAGTGAAGATGAAAGAAAACAAGTGAGTGTGTTTGCAGAAAGAGCAGATGTTAGGGTTGCCTTCTAAGCTAGACAACAAATGATCTTAATCCCTTATAAAGATTCTTATTTCTCTAACATTAACCTTGATTCATCTTTGCCTAGTGTTATTTCATCTTTGTTGCAGAATTATAATGATGTGTTCCCTCAGGAGATCCCAGATGGTTTGCCACCAATAAGAGGGATTGAACATCACATTGATCTTATTCCTGGAGCTCCCATTCCCAATAAGGCAGCGTATAGAAGTAATCCTGAGGAGACAAAGGGGCTTTAGTGGCAAGTTGATGAGTTGATGAAGAAAGGACATGTAAAAGAGAGCATGAGTCCATGTGCAGTGCCAGTGTTACTTATGCCAAAGAAAGATGGATCTTAAAGGATATGTGTCAATTGTAGAGTTATCAACAAAATAACAGTTAAGTATCGATATCCTATACCCAGGCTTGATGATATGCTAGATGAATTACATGGTGCGTGTTACTTCTTTTAAATTGACCTTAAGAGTGGATATCATCAAATTAGGATGAAGGAAAGAGATAAATGGAAAACTACATTCAAAACCAAGCATGGTTTGTATGAATGGTTAGTTATGTCGTTTGGTTTGACTAATGCACCTAGTAATTTTATGAGATTAATAAATCATATTTTAAGGCCTTTCTTAGGAAAGTTTATTGTGGCTTATTTTGATGACATATTAGTATACAGTAGGAATTTGGAAAAGCATGTTGAACATTTGCATTGTGTGCTTGATGTTTTAAGGAAAGAGAAATTGTATGCCAATTTGAAGAAATGTGACTTTTGCAAGGATTATGTCATTTTTTTGGGTTATGTTGTGTCTACTTATGACATGGAGGTTGATAAAGAGAAGATTAAGGCAATTTAAGAATGGCCTACACCTAAGAGTGTGAGTGATGTGAGCAGTTTTCATGATTTGGCTAGCTTTTATAAGAAGTTTATTAAGGATTTTAGTACCATAGTTGCACCATTGATTGAGGTGGTCAAAAAAAGTGTGGGTTTCAAGTGGAGTAAGGAACAACAAGATGCCTTTGATTTACTTAAGTCTAAGTTGTGTAGTGTACCCCTTCTTGCTTTGCTTGGTTTTTCTAAGATTTTTGAAATTGAATCTAATGTATCTAGTATTGGGATTGGAGGAGTTCTCATGCAAGAGAAACGACCTAATGCATTCTTTAGTGAGAAGTTGAGTAGGGAAACATTGAATTATCCAACTTATGATAAAGAAATGTATGCACTTGTTAAGACTTTAGAAACGTGGTAGTATTACCTTTGGACTAAGGAGTTTGTAATTTACACTGATTACAAGTCTTTAAAATACTTAAAGAGGCAAAGTAAGTTGAATAGGAAAAATGCAAAATGGGTTGAATTTATCAAAACTTTTCCTTATGTAATTCAATATAAATCAGGTAAGGAAAATGTTGTTACTAATGCATTGTCACATAAGTACACACTGATTAGCACTTTGAGTGTTAAGTTACTGGGGTTTGAGTACATTATTGAATTGTATACTAATGATGCTGACTTTAGTAACATATATGCTACGTGTGAAAAAGCTATCTTTGGTAAGTTATATAGACATGAGGGGTATTTGTTTAGAATAAATAAACTTTATATTCCTTAAGGGTCTCTGAGAGTATTACTTATGAGAGAAGATTGTGGGGGTGGTTTAATGGGACACTTTGGCATTCGAAAGACTTTTAATGTTTTAAATGAACATTTTTTCTAGCCACATATGAAAAGGGATGTTGAAAGGGTTTGTGTCAAGTATATTACCTGTAAACAAACTAAGTTTAAAGTTTTACCCCATGGTAAGTATATGCTCTTAGAAATTCCCTGTGAATCTCGGACCAACATTTCTATGGATTTTATTCTTTGATTACCTAGGTCTAAGAAGGGCTGAGATTGTATTCTTATTGTAGTTGACAGGTTCTCAAAGATGATGCATTTCATTGCTTGCACCAAAACAGATGATGTCACACACATTATAGACTTATTTTTTAAAGAGATTGTTCGCCTACATGAAGTTTTGAAGAGTATTGTGTCAAACCGTGATGCAAAATTTTTGAGTCATTTTTGGAAAACATTGTGGGGTAAGCTTGGAACAAAGTTGTTATTTTTTACAACTTGTCATCTATAAACCAATGGACAAACTGAGGTAGTAAATCAAACTCTTGGTACATTGTTGCGTGTCGTTATTGGTAAGAACTCTATAACCTGGGAAGAATGTTTGCCTTTTATGGAGTTTGCTTATAATCGTGTTGTTCATAGTGCTACAGGTTATTCTTCTTTCGAGCTTGTTTATGATTTTAATCCATTATTACCTTTGAATTTAGTACCATTGCCTATACAAAATAGGGTTAATTTAGATAGGAAAAAGAAGGTGGAAGTGGTTAGGCAACTTCACGAGAAAGTTAGGCTTAACATTGAGAGAAGAACCAAACAATATGAAACATAAGCCAACAAAGGTCGCAAGCATATCACTTTTGAACCTGGTGATTGGGTTTAGGTATATTTGCGGAAGGATAGATTTCCTAAGTAAAGGAAATCAAAGTTGCAACTAAGGGAAAATGGTTCTTTTCAAGTGAAGGCAAGAGTCAACGATAATATATATGAACTTGACTTGCCAGGTGAGTATAATGTAAGTGCAACATATAATATTTCTGACATTTCTCCTTTTCTCTTTGATGATATAGGTGCTGATTTGAGAACAAATCATTTTGAGGAGAGCGGGAAAGATGGAAACCATATTGTACCAACTCAAATCAACAAAGGAGTTAATACTTTGTAAAACCTTAGAAGACTAATGACAAGGGCAAGGTCAAAGAAAATAAAGGAAGCTCTCAACAACTTGTTGTATGATATTTACTATCAAGAAGTTGCCAAGTACGAGTTAAAGAGGATAGAGTCTTCACCAGGGCTTGCGAATGTGTCATCTATGGAGGAATTTGCAAATCATGACCTTGGAAAGGAAGTTGGATTTGAGAGCCCATAATTAGGCCTTTAAGTGGGTTATTTCCATGGGTTTTTATTATTATTTAGTGGGTTGGACGAATTTCCTTATTAAGCTCAGCTTATTTAGTGGGTTGGATGAATTTTCTTATTAAGTCTAGCTTATTAGTTAGGGTGTACGAATTTCTTTATTAAACTCAGTTTATTAGTTAGGGTTTTTGGGGATTAGCATATAAAAAGGGCAAAAAAGGTGGCTGGAGGAGTGAGACCCGTTTTCATGAGTGTATGAGCTATTTTCTCTAATTCTTTGAAAACTAACTCTGAACTTTCATATTTGGGTATGTTGGTTCACTAGACTTATCTTTTTTAACGTTGTTGTTGTTATTAGGAGTGGTGCCTGAATCTTATAGTTCTGGTTTTGGTTGTTTATAATCATTGGGTTAGAACTCCAAATTCCTTAACCTGTGTTAAAACGATCCTATACTAACATTGGTATTAGGTTCCGTTTACATATAAATGGAGCTTGTATCAATTATCTAGATGATTTAAGCTATAAATGCAAATGTAAGTCTAAATAAAAAAATCATTCAATATTTCAAGAGCTCATAATCTTAATATTTCAATAAATTATCAATGAAACTACTCTTTTAAGAGTTGTTATCTTTTTTAATACATTCCAAAAACCCATTTAAAGGTTCAATCAAGTGTTGACCTTTGTCACACCCTTTTTACACTTTCATCCTACATTAAGTGGTATTAAAGTATATTTGTCCTGATAGTTATAATCTTTGCAGATTAACCCCTAGTAGAGCTATCAAGTAGACATTAATTGGTTATATAAAGTTTTAAATTACCAATAAGAAAATCTCTAGTAGAAAACATTGCAATTTTTAGCAAAATGATAACACCTTTAGTAGGACTTTCACATGACCATTATTGACATGGTTACTCCCACCATACAAATAATAGTTAATTGCTTTAAGCCAACCAAGCAAGCATCATAAACTTATTCCTTAATCTTGAATGCATACCCAAACAAATACACTGAGAAGAGAGATATCGCTATATGAATGCTTAAGAGACAAACAAAATAGAGATTTAAGAAATTTTTTTTTCATTTGCATATGTTAAAGCAACTCATAAAAAATAGGAGCTTTTATATTCCTATGAGTAAAACCTCATTCTTGTGTTTGGATCCATGTGAGGTTACTTTGTAGGTTAAGTAGGATAACAATTGGATCACAGTTTGTTCATTTGGATGAAAAAAGAAAAAAACAAGTGGCAAAAAAAAAAAAAGAAGAAAAAGAAAAGAAAAATAAAAATTAAATTGTTGCCAATTAACTTGCAAAGTATAATGCACAACTAAAAGTCCAATATATAACTAAAAGTCAAATTAATTTTCACCAAAGAAGGAAAGAGGTGACAATTCTCTTGGTCCTTAGGGTAAACCAAACATTAAATAAATTTACTTTTAGGTGTAAAATGGCCCACAAAATATTCAATATATATATATAATCAATCTCATACATTCATAAAAAAGCACAATCAATCTTAGCTGTTCAAAAAAAATAATAAAAATTAATAATTGAGATCAAGCGAACTTCAATATAAAAGGAGGGTCCCCTTTTACATTAAAGAGGAGGGCACTAAATACAAAAACCAACCGCAGCAAACACAAAAAAGGCATCAAGAGAGCCATGCATAAGAGAGAAAAAAGAGAGCATTAATGTCAAAAAAAGCCAAAAAAAAAAAGGTCAGAAGCAATTAGGAGCAAAAAGCAACGAGAGAGAATACAAGATAGCATTTAAGGTTATCAAAACACAACACCATTTATGAGCACGAACGGGAGAGATGACATGAGAAAACAACTCGTTTTTCTTTTTGTTCTAGGCAGATTTTTGTTATTTTTTTAATTTCATCTCTTATATGTCATTAACGGTGGGATTATCAGCTCCCTTTGATATTTTCTTCCATTTTTGTTACCATTGCATTTAATACTCTCGATTAAAATGATAAACAAATTAATCCGGCTTGATTTTAAAATTTCAAGAAGGGTGTACTGACCGTCATCGGAGGCTTACCAGCAACGTCACTGGAAATTGTCATCGCATTATCACTAGAGCTGCCAGCCGCCAATCTACACGTAGCTAGAGACCACACGCTGAGAAAGAGCTAGGAAATGCACAAATCGATGGAAAACCAAGAGCAACCACCTAGTAGATTCCCTTAGAGCTACTAGATGCGTAGGGTTCAGATCTTGTCTACTTTCAAAATCAATTCAAATTTGTTGCCTTCTAAAGCAAAATTTGGCAATGTATGACCTAACTAACAGCCCCGTGACAACCTACTTTTGCAATTTGCTATGTTGTTAGCCATCGTTTTGAGTCTACTAATTAACAGTCATTCTTATTTTATAATTTATTTATTTAATAATTTAAAATTAAATAATAATTTAGTAGATATTATTGATTTTATTATTCACCAAAAACATATAACAGAATTTAAAATATAATAATACTTTGTACTTTGTCGTTACCTGATAATTGATTAACGAAGAATATAAAAATTATTTGTTCTACTATTCATAAAATCAAATATATAAAAAATACTTAATAGAAATTCTCTGAGCCAAGCTCATTCGTAAAGTGAACTTCTGTTAACAATTAATATATTGAAGCTGTGGAAAATCATAATCGTTGGGTAGTGCGTTCCAGGCTGTTCGAGCCCCACAAGCAGCACTTTTGTTCCACCGAAAAACCAGCACAAAACACATGTGGTCTCCAGGCTGTTCAACGTCTGATTCTTGCAGGTCCCAAAGCTGTGAAATCTTCCGTAACGCTGACCGAAATGAGGACACCCATAAAAACACGAATTCATTGAGTTCTAACGAACATAAATAATGTATTGCTTGGAAGATTTCTTTTTTCTTTTTCTTTTTTCCCGAGAATAATTAAGTGTTGTGTTGGGTGGTTAAAAGCTTCCATGTTAAACGTGCTTTGGCTAAAAATTGATCAAACTTTACCAAACTAAATTATCCCATTGCCGACTTGCTGAGAAATCTCCCAACTTTTTAATAGTGTTTTTCCTTTTGTTTTCTTAGTATGCATTGGACCATAAATTTCATCGGATCAAATCACCCCATATATTTTGAAAAGACATTATTCTCAATTATTTTAAAATTCTTTAGTAAAATCATGCGAATAATTAAAATTAAAAAAATCATCAGGAAGTGATGGTGACGGTGATGATGATGATGATGCATCAATATACTCATACTCCATAACAGGCACCCTAATATCGTGAGCATGGCCCTTGGGACGGCTGGTCGAGTGAAAAGGTAAGACAATCAATCACCCTAAAAAGGGACATATGAAATGGTATAAAAGTGGATCCCAACAAACAGATCAAGCTATTTGGAATCCGCATGTGCAGTGGCTTGATCCGGAGGAACACCGTGGTATAAAGCCATAAGTGATGGTCAAGCAAGCATGAATTGCTACAAGAGATTTTTCCGGCACATTAAAATTCAAACACACAATCTATTTAGTAATAATCAATTAAGAAGAATCACATTTTAAAAAATGGATAATCTAAAAGCCCTCCGCGCCAAACTCATTCACAAAGTGCACTTCTGTTAAACAATTAATATGTTGAAGTGGTGCAAAATGATAATTAGTATGTAGTGCGTTTCAGGCTATGCATGACGCGGGACGGAAACACCCAAAAAAAAAAAAAGTAAATTTAACACTTGATTGATCTTTTGAAATTTATGAGAGAAAATAAAAACTCTTAAAAGAGAGTCACTCATTGAAAATTTATTAAAATATTAAGTTAATAAAATAATTCAACTCTTAAATTTATATACATATTTACTGTTAAAATTATCTAATTAAAAAATACTCAAATTTAAATAAAAATACTTAATGATTAATTAAATAAATATTTTAACTAAATAAAAAGTATATAATTCTTAAATAGTTCACATATTTTTTAAATAATTTAACTAAATTTTTTATTTAAATTAAAATATTATAAAATAAATAAATAAATTACAAAATAATAATTACAATATAATTTGTTAAATAATAAAAAATAATTTTATAATATATTTTATGTTATATCTCTTTTTTTTTTTTTTGAAAAAAGAAAACAAAAAAAAAAGACTCATACTCAAATTAACAATAAAAAATTTGCATCTTTCATACTTAAAAAAACAAATACTTAGTAATTTACAAATTTTAGTATATCTAATTAATTCTCCCTTTTAGCAAAATTAATAATTATAAAATTAATAAAATTTTTATAAAAAACTAATGAATTATAAATTTCAATTTATCTAATTAAATTTCTCGTCTAATAAATCTTAGAATTTATGAGTTATACATTAAAATTTAAGAATGTGCTTATTTGTAAAATCAGTAGTAACACTAGTCTCTAGTTTCTTGTCAAAATTCTACTCAATTTTACAAATAATTACAGTTCTAATTTAAAAGTATGTTCGTGAAAATTTTCGAACTTTATAAACTCAACTTTTTATTTAGTTGATGATTCTTGAATTAATGAAGTACAAGAATCAATGAAACTAGTATCTTATATAGATTAAAAATTGCCAATAAATGAATTCATATTTAATGATGAACTAAAATTCACATACTTTGTGTTATAATTAAATAGTTGTAACACATTATGATAATTTTTACAATAATTTTTAAAATATCCACTTAATTTTTTATTCAACCTCTATAGAATCTTGTCATAATAGTTAGGGTAAAATTATAGAATTAGTAATTTATGCATCTTTAACTATGATTCATTTTTAGATTTATCTCATTGGAGTAGATACCTTTGAATATCGATCTACCAGTCAATTACATCATAATCAAGTTTACTAGTTATAAACTTCACTTTTTCTTCTTATTCAATATTATTGAATTAAAAATAAATTTTAAAATTCTACCAATTATCTCACAAAATCCTTTAAAATAAAATTTTTATCAAAAAATAAATTCTTCTAAATTTTAGAATACAATTATGAATAGATTAACTGTGAATAAAATTTCTAATACAAAATCTATTGTAATCATGATCTCAATAAAACACTTTAAAGAGAGTCTTCCCTTCATGATCTTTATCGTTGAAGATATTTCAAACTCCATAAGATCACATTAATATAGAGAAAATTTGCTCTGATATCACTTGACACAAATAGATGCACATAAAAAAGAAACTTACCCTACTACCACTTGACATGAATAAAAGCATGAAAAAATATATAGTAAAGGTCAACAATTAACCAAGTTTTTTAAAGAATTTCTAAAATTAATTAGATAAGATAAATTTTAAAAGAGATTTATTTATTAATAATTTACTAAAGTATTAAGTTAATAAAATAATTTAACTCTTAAATTTAAACACATGTTTTTAATTAACTAAAAATATACTTTAAATTGAATGAAAAAATATTTAATTATTAATTAAAAAATATTTTAATTAAAAAATAAAAAAATTGTTAAATAATATACATATGTTTAAATAATTTAATTAAAATTCTTAATTAAATTAAAATATTATAAAATAAAAATTATAATACAATTTATAAAATAATAAAAAAAATAATTTTCATGATATATCTTAATGCAATTCAACTAGTACAAAACATATGTATTGCGTTCCAGGCTGTTCAAAATATGATTTTTGCAGTTTCCAAAAGCTGTCACTTCTTCCGTAACGCCAAACAAAATGAGGAAACCCATAGAAATAACAATTCATTTAAGTTCTAACGGAACATGAATAATGTATTGCTTGGAAGATTATGCATTTTTTTTTTTTCCTAGAAGAATTAAGAGGCATGTTGGGTTATAAGTTGGACAATCGGTTAAAAGCTTCCATGTAAAACTAGCCTTGGCAAAAAGTTAATCAAATTTTGCCCAGACCAAATCACTCCATTGTCTACTTGTGTGAAATCTCCCACACCTTTTAATGCTCTTTTTGTTTTTGTTCTCTTAGAATGTTAAATTGCAAGAGATTTCTCTTTTCTTCTTCTTCTTTTTTTTTAAAGTATATTTATATCACATAATAAGCCGTATCTATTTAAAATAAAAAATGAAATAAAATCAATTTATGTAATATAGAATTATAAATAAATTATACTAAACAATAAAATAAAATAAAATAAAATAAATAAACACAAGATAAGATTGTGTGGAATTATAGACCCGCTTATTAATTGCCCCCGCCTCCAACTTTCTACAGAATTGCGCCCATCTTCAACTTGCTAAATAATTGCCAAAAAGAGAAGATTGTATCTATGCAGATTGGAAATTGGGGTGGGGACAATTGGCAGAGGGCATTCAGTTGCGCCCATCTTCAACTTCCTTTAATTTTCGATGGTTTTGGATTTTTGCGAGGAAATGAGGACGAAAAATTTCATAGACATAAATAATTTTATACTATTATGTTATTATTAATTTTGTATATATTGTCTAAAATAAATAGTCAATAATTATTTGAGGTCTATTTGTATATATAAAATTTGCCCATCTATTTGTACAAGCCTATCGACAAATGGGTTCAAAAAGAGCCGAGCTCAGGGGCATAGGATTTTCATTTTGAGACCATTTTACTCAAAAAGTTAGTTTGAAAGGTTAGCTTTGACTCATTAAAATTTGGGAGAGTTGTTCGATAATAAATTTGTTAATAAAATTGATTAATTACTTTTTAAAATGTATACCATATATTTTTAATTATAGACTAAAATGAAATTTTTTATTGTTTCTTCTTTTTATTAAAATATATTTTATTATCCTTTTAATTATTGTTATAAAAATAAATATTCATAATTTTATTTTTTAATAACTATTATAAAATTAAATGAGATGTTTTTCAATAATTAAAAGTTATAATCAGAAAAAGCTTTAACTTGTTTTAGTTTATTTATCATAAAATATTGTTTTAATAAAATTAGATTAATTTATCTTTATTCACCCATATTTATTTTAGAGCTCATTTATTTAATGAGTTAATATTAACCAACATATACTAGAGTTGCACCATTCACAAAACCGAAAAAATGAAAAAGTGTGGATCAACCATTATAATGGGAAAAAAAAAACTTACATAATCCTCAACCATTTAAAGATAATTGCTAATATTTATTGAGGCACATAGAAGTCGAAAAAATATAGATCAATCACATATATTTTACTGTCACAAATAAAAGATGTTGTAAGTAAAAAAAAAAAAAAAAATTTATTCTCTTCTTGCACCTATATATATCCCATCCCACTTGTAATAAACCCTCCCCTTCCCTCGCTGAAGAACAAGTAGTTCCAAATATAGTTTAACAAATTTTTTATTTTTAGCACCATGGAATCTCTTCGACATTGTTAATGGTTTTTAGGGAAAAACTCTCGAGTAAAATTAATTTTTAATTTGTCAAATATAACAATAATAATCTAATCTAAATATTGAGAATATTACTTACAATACTCTAAAAATCTGTTTTCAAACTACTTAATTAATTATCACAAGTTAACATTGTTTAGTAGTTCGATATTTAATAGTGATCCATATTACATATATATATATTACTAATTTGATTAAAGATTTTTTGAATTAATAAATATTAAGAACAATGAACTTATATATATATATATATATAGTTTTTTTCTTTTTTAAAAAATAAATTTAAGTTTTTTCCACTTTAAAAAACAAAAAGATAAGTAAAAAAATAAAAAAATAATAAATTATCAATATTTTGAAAAAAAAAATTAATAGTAATTTTTTCTTTTTAATAGAACAGAAAAAGAAAAATAGAAAAAAAATTAATTAGGAGTATTTTTTTTAAGAAAATAAAGATAAATGTGAAAGTATATTTTTTTCTTACTAAAAAAAAAAGGAGAATTAAGGATTATTTTTCATCTTTTCAAAATTATATTTTTTTCTTTTGTTTTTGTTAATTATTAGTATTTATATTATATAAATTTTAAAAATATATGTAAATTTATTAATATAAATTAATTAAATTATAATACATATTTTATCTTAATTATACAAATTGAGTAAATTAAATATATTTTAATATCTTAATTATATTTAAATATTAAAAAATTATAAAATATATATAAAAGTTTATTGAAAAAGTTTGAATTTATATTAAATATTAGATATTTTTAAAATTAAATAAATATTACTATATAAACGGTTTTTTGATTTTTTTTTTAGTTTTAGTATTGTAACGTGAACCTCAAGTTAGATTTTTTATTTTTTTGACGTATCCATAGCTGAGCTGTATTTTTTTTATTCCTTTTTTTTTTTTTTGACAACACATTTTACAATGTTAAATACGCCTGTGACCTGTTGGTGCGAAAATCCATATTTGATTCGACACAACATTTGACAAATTGGAGTCGTGTCTGTACTTCCTTGCACGACACTAGCGTACCATTGTACATACGTCTATATTGGAAAACAGCCCACAAAAGGCAAGATTCCCGATAATTAGCAGGTTGATGAGTTTCTTACAATGCAAGACTCGCCACTTTATTTTCTGGCACTTTGTGCTTGTTAAGAAAACGGAGCCGCCGTGTCCAAACGTTGTGATTTAGCGCTAAGGTTATATTAAAATTATAAATTTAAATTTTCATTAAAATGTTTAATCTGACTAAATATATTTTCACATAATTTACTTTTTTAATGATATGTAATTTTTTCCGACAAAATTATAGGAAGTCATTTATATATTTTTTTAATTTTCTGGAAATAAGAAAGGTAAAGGAAGGGGGCGAGCCATAAAAAAAAAAAAAAATTTGGTGATAGCTGTAAGTGGGCGGGCAAAAGTAAAAAATTTTAGCTTAAAAAGGGTGCCGAACTTGATAATATAAGTAACTGTTAAAGCCCGTGAACAAGTAACTCTACACATCTCCGCCATGAAAGCAATCCAATGCACTGTTCCTCGCTTTCTTATTACTTTCCATATCATATTCGCGAGCACACGAATGGGTGGTCTCTCTGTGCATGTCCGACACCTTTCCACTCATCATCCATTCTTTCATCTCTTTCATTTATTTCCCAAGAGGGACAACTACGCTGCAATAGGAAATGAAGAATAACAAGTTTGAATGCGCACAAAATAAATATATATAGCCTAAAGTGCTTCTCAATCATTATCTATAGGATCAATAGATCCTACTCAATCATTATCTATATAACCTAATAATTCCAACTTTTTTGACTTCTTAAACATAACGCGAAGAGCAACTAAACCCTTGATATAGCGTAGGATCATTTTAGCAGCTCTATAATGTATCTCACTAGGAATACGCATAAATTTTGAAAGCAGATTTGTGGCCTACACTAAATTAGGCCTATAAGTTGTCATGTATAGCAAGCATCCAATAAGACTTCTATAAAACCCTTAATTGATCTTCTCACCTCTATGATCCTTGATTAGCATTTCATTAATTACCAATGGAGTTAAAACTAATTTGCACACTTCCATTTTGAATTTTTTGAGCACTTTCCTATGACATACTTTTTTTCATTAACAAAGATGCTAGATTCAAACTATTGGACTAGAAGTCCTAGGAAAAATATCATTTTGTCCATATTAGATATTTCAAACACCATCCCTATCTCCTTTTAAAACTTCAAAACAAAATCTAAACAACTATGTTTGACAAGCATGTCTTCAAAATATAGAGATACTACAAGGATCTAACTTTTTCCCATTTTAACAAATAGTGTTGCTTCATTCTTACTCTTCATAAAACCAAATTGTATTAAATGATCGTTGATTCTATTAAACTAGACTCTTAGAGCTTACTTAAGACCATACAAGGGCTTCTTAAACTTGTACTTTTATAATATTCTTAATTAATTATATTAAAATATTCTAGAATAATTTTTTTTTATTAAAGACTGAAGTATAATGTTGTCTGATGATTAATAAATAATAATTTTATGCATTATTACACTATTAAAAATTATAATTTCAAACTCGATTTAGATATTGATAGACATATTTAATTTAATCAATTGTGTGTACTTGTGTGTGTTTGTGTGTGTGCATAATTGGTTCTCTCACTTCCTAACACATATGCAAACTTTATCAAAATTATGTAATTACAATAAAATGTTAAGAAAGAAAAATGGAATGTTAGGTTAAGGTATGTTATTTAGACGTATCAACATTTTAAGTTTTTAAAAATTTATGTTTTTTTTTATTTCAATATTATTTGTACAAATATATTTAGTTTCAATATCCAAAAAGTTAATATTTATAACAATAGATTTATTAAAATATTTAACAATTGATATCAGAGTATATGTTTTGAAATTAAATATTTTATGTGTATGATAAAAAACATATATATATGATTAATGATTTTTCTTCAACCTTATAAAAACATATTTATGTTAACTTAAGATTGATTGTTGGGCTCTTATATGGAAATTAAATTTTCAAAAAAGGGATTTAAGGGTACTTTATATGATTTAGCAAAGCACGACAAAAGAAATTTGATTCCTTGAATAATAAGACAACTTAAAATGAAGTAGATGTGGCATTAAAAAGAAATAAAATAAAATAAAAGTTTCATAAAGCTTCTGTTTAATGTATGGCTAAGAAATTTTTCTTAGTATTAAAGAAGAACAAGGCCGAAGGAATTATAAATTTTGGTACTTAAGAAAAGAATGCGAGCAATTCGTCTAAGGAATTATTAATTATATATTTTACGAGTTAAATGATAGTCAAAAATATTGAAAAGAAAAAATTACAGTAATTTATAAGTTATACTGCATAATTGTATGTCTTGTCTAAACATGTATAGGTTGCATACATTAATGGAATTCAAAAACATTTACTTCATAGACTTATAGACTTCAATGTTATGATATATATTGTTAATGAATATTAAGTTGTATTTTTATATACAATATTAAAGTTATAGTTTATTAGTCATTAAAGTAACTAAGCTAAAATATTTCAACCTATATTTATGTATTATTACTATTATTTATTAGTTATCAAAATAGTCAAATTAGTATATTTAACAGTATGCATAAATAAGTCATTTATTTATAATTTTAATAAAATTCTTATGAATGAAAAATAATTTAATAAATTGATATTATTAATCATTAGAACATCAAAATTTACCTAAAAGTAAATCATTATTTCATAATTAGTAATATAATCAAGGTATATTAATATTTTTGGTTAGATATATTTGTTTATTTAAAAATATCAAATATATTTGATTAAAAAATATTTAATTACCAATCAAAATTAATAGTATTACTTATGGTAATATATTGCAGGATTTCTTAAAAGAGAATTATGACACACTTTGATTGTTTTATAATTAAATCTAATTTATAATTAATTATGAATATTTATAGTTTTGAAATTGTTATAATTTACTTACATGTTTTAATTATTATTTTGTTTAAGGATTGTACTTATTATAATGATATGAATAAATTAATATTTATTTAGGTATTATAAAAGTTGATTGTACTATAAGTGAGCAACTCATTGAAGATTTAAGTAGTAAATAATAAAAGTTATATCATAAATGCAAGCATAAATAATAAGTTAAGTTTTATATTTGTAAACATGATTGTTAACAATAATATTGAGAAAATTATTTTACAAATAAAACGTGCAATATAATATTTATAGTTTATGGAAAGTTGATTTCCTTTTGTGGACAAATTACAAATTGGTACTTTTATGACATAATTTATGACTATAAAGTTTATTGAGTTATAAACTATGTAAGAGTTTATTATTAAGTGATTAATTTTGCAACAAAATTTAAAATTTTAAGATTAATAGTAAATAACTCTTTTTTAATGCAGTTCATTTTGAACTTACTATTTTTTAAATGTGGAATATTTTAAATTCTTTACAACATTATAAAGAAAAAGTGAAAAGTTAATAAATTGGCCAACTTATTTGTTTAGGAGGAACCAAAATAGAAAAATTAAGTGAGCTACTTCATTGATCTTTTAAGTAAGAAATTTGAAAAGGAATGAGAGTGAATGTTAATTAATTTAAGAAAGGAAAGAATCTACTTATATTTTTTAAGTTGAAAAAAGAAAACGAAAAGGCAATAAATGTCACTTCCATAAAAGAGGTTAGACATTATTAGAAAGATTATCCAAAATATAAAATTTAGTTTGAAAAATAAAGTTAAATTAAATACTTTAGCATGTTTCAAATCAAATTTAATTGATGTTCCTTACAACACTTGGTGGCTCAATTCCAATGTTACTATTCATGCATTTATAATGATACAAAAATTTATTGTGATCTAATTGTTTTAGTTGATATAATAATATGAGTATTTTTTAATATATTTTTATTAATATTTTATATCAACTAAAGTATAATAAAGTTTAAAAAATTCTTTACTTACTGTGTATCCTAATATTGAAATTAAGTTAGCATAATAAATGAAAATTTTATTTACTTATGGTATATATATTTGAGTTATATATCTTTAAAAAAGATTAGTGAGATTGCTCAATAATGAGATGCTTTTCAATTTAAACTTTATTAATTTCAGAACATGTATAAATTGTATTAAGTGTAGGTAAATCAAATATAGTATAAAAGAAGCCACAAGAAGCATTTAACTTCTTGAAATTATACATACTAATGTATGTGGACCATTTGACACTATAGTCCTTAATGAATGATTATATTTTATCACATTTGTAGATATTTTTTCACATTATAATTTTTTCTATTTACTTTATAAAAATCCAAGCATTGGATACTCCTAAAGTATATATAAAAGAGGTTAAAAGTAATCATACAAAAGGTAAAAATTATAAGATTTTATAATAGTGACAAATATTATAAAAAATATAATGATTTGAGATAATGCCCAAGTTTATTTATGAAATTCCTCTAAACTTATGGTATATGTACATTGTAAATCATATCAGGTACACCTTAGCAAAAAATGTAACAAAAAGGGGTAATCAAATATTAATAGATGTGGTTAAAAGCATAATAATACCTATATTCATTAAAAAAGGTGAAGTTAATTAGAATAATGAATGATAAAATATATAATGGGATAATGAAGGATAGGGTAAATAATTTTTTATTCATAATAGTTTATTCATCCATAATGATACCAAATATTATTTAAAAAATTTAGATGAAAAGATATTGTAAAGAAACTAACTTACAACTGACTAATATATATAAATTATAAAAGTAGCAGTAAGAAGATCTAAAAAAAAAAAGGAGATCAACTATTTTAAATAATTATGTTGTTTATTTGTAAGAGTCAAAATTTTAATATTAGAATAAATAAGAATCTAGTTTTATTTTTACAGTTAAAAAAAATTAAATCTAATTATGACATTATTGATTCAATATGACTTGGAATTATACCAAATAAAAGTAAAAATTGCATTTCATAATGAAAATCTTAAAAAGGAAGATTACATAAATCAACCTAAAAATTTCTTCATCAAAGGTAAAGATAAAATAGTGTGCAAACTAAGAAAGTTAAGATATTGACTAAAACAAGTTTCCTTATAATAATATATCAAGTTTAATAATATCACAAAATCTTTTAAATTCAAGAAAAAATACTATTAATTAGTATTATATACCAAAAAATTAGTAAGAGTAAGTGTATTTTTTTATCTTATATTTTACTTGTTGCTAATATTTTAAATATATTGCATGAGATTAAAAATTTTTTTTGAAAAAATTTTCTAATAAAAGATATAAGATAGGATAGACATCTTATATGATAGAAATAAAAATATTTTGTGACAATTTAAAATAATTGTTACAATAATTATGTCAGAAGGGCTATATCAAGAAGATTTTAGAGAAATTTAATATAAATAAGTATTCACTTGGACTTATTCCCATATAGAACAGTAACAAATTCAATCTCATAAAATGTCTCAAAAATGATATATAATGTAAAGAAATGAAATCTACTTCATATGTCTTTATTGTTGGTAACTTGATATATTTACAAACATGTACTAAACCAAACATCAATTTCACGATTAGAATGTCACACAAATATTAAAGTAATCCTAAAATGGATTATTGAAAAGCTACAAAGAAGGTAATGTGGTACCTATAAGAAACAAAAAATTATATACTTATGTATAAAAAATATAACTATTTAGATGTAATTGGATATTTAGATTTAGACTTTACTAAATGTATTGATAATAAAAATTTTCTCATTTAGTTATTCGTTCCTATTAAGAGAAGAAGCAATTTTGTAGAATGATGAAAAATTATTTATCATTAATTCTTCCATTAAAAAAGTAGACTTTATAACATAACATAAAGTTATAATTCATGCATTACAACTATGGAATTTTATTTTAGAATTTGGGATTGTCGATGCTATTACCAAACTACTAAAAATTTATATAATAATTTCACAATAGCATTCTTCTTAAAAAAATGTCAAATACTTAAAGAATATTAAATCTAATGAGAATTGAATTATTTTGTCATTAAGGAAAAATTTTTTAAACAAATAATGTATAAAGTACCAATTAATTTCATTATTGTAAATCAATATGAAAATTTACATATAATATTATGTAGAGAACATATTCTTATAATGGGTTTTGGTTATATTAATGATGATTGATGACGTGTGATATAATGCACTCTAAACTCATTGATGCATTTTTAACTACATTATGTATTTTCTATTATCTTATAATTATATATTCATTACTATTTTAGAATTAATAAGAAAGTCTTTATAAGATATTATTGTGTATCATTATGAAATTATATAAATCTTATGAGCTATGTATGGTAGATTTTAAGTATTGTAGTATATGAAAAGAAATACTTTGAATAAATAAAGTGTAACTATTATAACTCACACTTAGTATTTTATTATATTATAGCATTATGATGGAATCATAAGAAATTATTATTATTATTATTATTTGCTCATAATGATTAATAGATTCTAATCAAGCCAATTAAGAAATTTTAGAATATTTTCAATTAATAGTATTAGAATATTATAGAACAATATTTTTATTAAAAATTCAATAATCTCAAGTTTGATTTATACATTAATGGACATGCCTAATTTAAATTATATAATTATGGACACACACACACACATGGTTGGTCCTCTCTCTTCCTAATATATATGAAAACTTTATTTAAAGGTATTTAATTCTAATAAAAGGTTTGGAGAGAGAAATCAATTATTCGATTAAGGCAAGCTTTTTAGACATATCAACAATTTATGGTTTCATAAATTCACGTATATTTTTTATGATATTATTTATATAAATATATTTAATTTTAAAATTTAAAAAGTTAATATTTATAATAATAAATTTATTAAAAAATCTACACCTTTGTCTTTTTTCTCTTGACCACAAAATCTTTAAGTTATTTTACATAGATGTCTTCTTATATTATACCTTTGAATGATATATTAACCAACTCTTTTGTGTAGTTAGAGCTAGGATAAGTTTGATAATATCAAGTCTTACCATTAGAGCAAATATGTCTAAAAAATCAACTCTATATAGTTAATAGCCCTTAGTTACCATCCTTATTTTCAACCTATGAACACTACCATTAGCATTGGTCTTTGTTATATAGATCCACTTAACTCTAATCATATTTTTATTTTCAGGTCTATCTTTTAGATATAAAGTTTGATTCCTTTTAATTGTAGAGATTTCATCTTTCATTACTTGTTTCCAACCAACTGACTTAATTGCTTTATGATAATCTATTGGCTCTAGAATAATAACATCACTTTTCTCATATATATCTAAGAGAATTCTAGTCTCTCTAATAGGTATATTTTCATCATCAAACTCCATTTTTGAGTTATCATGATTAATTGTAGTAGGATGAGGAATCTATAGAAACCTGTCTATAAGATGTTAAGCTTTAGTGTCATTTTAGTTTTAGCAGTAATCTTCACTAAATTAATCCTTTTTGCTAATTAAAATCCTCTTTGCTACCACATCATAGATTTTGTAGGCCTTCAAAACTCTGTTATAACCATAAATGTTATAGCTTTAGCTTTTTTATCAAGCTTTTGTCTCTTCTATTTAGGTACAAAAACAAAGTGTACACAACCAAAGACTCTTAAGTGTTAAATTAATGGTTTAACTTCAAAGCAAATTTCATATGGAGTTTTGCCATGAACTACATTTGTTAAGAATATATTTTTCACATAGACTAAGGTATTCAAAACCTTAACCCAAAATTATTTTGGTTAGCTTTTCTTGTATAAAAGGCACCTAGACAACTTCATAATCGTCATATTTCTCTTTTCACTTACTTTATTATGTTAAGAAGTGTAAGAAGCTGAGAGTTAATGCTTATAATTGATGTTATATAGATTTCTTTGAATGTAATAAAAGTAAATTTAGTGCCATTATCAGCCTTAAAGTCTTGATTTTTCACCAGTTTTCATTTTCCATAAGTGCTTCCAACATTTGAAAGTAAACTTAACAAAACTTTGAATAATCATTAATAAAAAAATAGTTTGCTTTCATTTAAATATTCTATATTCATCTGGCCACACGTATCATTCTATACAAAAGACAAACTACAAAGCAAATGAAAAAAAAAAAAAGGTTACCTAGTTCCTAACATTGTGATTTATTTGTTAATTGCCCTTATCTTTAACTTACTAAATAACAAAAAATTAAAGATTGTGTTCATGCTAATTGGAAATTAGGGTAGCAACAATTGGCAAAAAAGCAATGGACTTTAATTTCTAATGCTTTTGGCTTTTTGGAAGTAAAATAAGACACAAAATTTTATAGATGTAAATGTATGTAAAATAATTTGATATAATTATTTTACTATAATATTATTTAATATTTTATAAAATAAATAATATGCATATAGTATATAATTATTTTATTTTTATTTTCATTTGTATATTTTGAAAAGATTTCATTCCTAATTGCCTTACAATTCTTTTGGTACAAGCCTACAAATAAATAGCCATAGAAAGTGCTAAGCTTATTGATATGGTATATTTTTTCTAAGGCCCCTTTATTCAAAAAGTTAGCTTAAAAACCTAACTTTGACTCATTAAAATTTGAGAAAGTTGTTTAATAATAAGCTTGTTAGTAAAATTAATTCACTTTTTAAAATTTATAACATATATTTTCAACTATAGATTTAAATTAAAATTTTTTGTTTACTTTTTATTAAAATACACTTTATTGTCCTTTTAATTATTACTATGACAATAAATATTCATAATTTTAATTATTTTTATTAACATTATAAAATTAAATGAGTTGTTCATTAATAATTTGAAAGTTCTAATCAATAAAAGCTTAACTTGTCTAAGTTCATTTATCAAAAAATTTAGTTAAATGAAATTCAATTAACTTAACTTTGCTTAACAATCTTGTTGTTAAAACTCATTTATTGAACAAGTTATAATAGAATAACAACTAATAAGTGCCACTCAATGGTGTTCAAAACAAACCAATGTTCCATTCCTGGTTGTTTTTTAAGAACTAAGTAATGAAAAATATAAAAGTCATTCATTTTGCTATTGACAAAAGAAAAAAAATAACAAAAAACAAAACTTCATGCAACAAGCAAATAACAATGCCATGTATAATTATGAATCAATATAGAAACATGTTTATGAAGGGTATAAAAACAAAAGATACCACAAGAAACCATACAGCCAACTCAACAACTGAAATGAGTAGCCCTCTAATCATTACCTTACATTAGATATGTTTGTTTGCAAATAAAGTTGTCATAATGACACATAAAAAGGAGTACTCAAAACCCCTATTGACTGTTGTGATGACTATTGGTTTAGATTCCTTTAAAGCTAGTTAATGGGTTGGTAGGATCTAGATCTTATCTACTTTCAAAATCAATTCAAATTTGCTACCTTTTAAAGCAAAATTTGGCAATCTATGACCTAACTAATAGCCTCATAATAACCTATTTTTGCAATTTATATTTTTAATTGCTATGTTGTTAGCCATCACTTTTAGTCCATGAACTAATAGTCATCCTTATTTTAGAGCTCGTTTATTTAATAAGTTAAAGCTAAATAACAATCTAATATGTGCCCTTAATTCTATCATTCACCAACAACATATAATAGAGTTCAAAATAGAACAATGCTTTACACTTTGTTGCTATGTGAGAATTGACTAATGATGAATATAAAGGTCATTTGTTCCACCATTCACAAAATTAAATAGATAAATAAATAAATAAGAACTTCTTAAAGCCAACTAATAATAGTGCCATGAATGATCATGAATCGATATAGAAATATGTTTATGAAGGATATGAAAACAAGATGCTTGCTAATTTTACTCCTATAAAATATGATTATAGTAAACTCTCCATTAAAAAGTAAGGTTGCTAAATATGTAGCTCAAATAAAAGAAAAAAGTGGACTTGATACCAAGAGAGCTAGCATAGAATGAAAAAAAAAAAAAAATCTTTCTTTTATTTTAGTGCAAGTAGACAAACTTAACCTTTAACTTCTATCAAAAATAAAATTGATCCATTTAGCATTACTACCATCAAACCCTATCTAAAGTGATTGTCAAAAAACCACCAATCTCATTAGCTTTTAGTTGTTGAAAATTTTAATAAATTTCCTGTAAAAATACGGTTCATCTTTTTTTTTCCTTATTTTTAATATGGTTATACTGCTTTTTTCTTTGAAATTGGAGATGATAGATATTGGTACTTTGATTTTTGAATCCTTATTTTCTTAGAATTCTATATTTTAAGTCCATACGGCTAGGTTTCTACCAAAAACCCAACATTATTTTTCTAATGATCCAAATAGATATCCCACTTGGGTTATTCTAGCAAATCTCTGGTAAAATAGGAACCAATTATAAGCGACTGTGTCGAGCAGCCAATCTTAAAGTTTAGAATCCCTTATAAACAATTCAGCTACAAAATTTATTGCAGCAAACCTCTGATAATGATCCCTACCATCCTCTGACTAGAATTGTTATGCGACCTACACTTCCTATATATCAAATTTCATGACATATGCTACGAAATGACCAGATAATTATTCTGATAAATAAGGATTCAATGTATTGAGTTAAAGTGAAAGAACATCAAGCACTTATACTTGATAGCCTGTAGGTTAATTCAAAGTTAAGGAGGGAAGTGAATGCTATGAAAATGGTAATTACCAAGTGGTTTATTATGTCAAGTCATAATTTGTAGAAAGTACTATCGTAACTGTATCTTTGTTTTTGCCAATGCAACAGTAAAATTATTGTGTGCTAAATAATAAAATTGTATACATTTCCTAATTTTAACTAATATCCTGTGCTATGCTATTTGCTCATGGAGTGCCACAAAGATTTTTCTAGCTTAAACGTTTTGAAAAAACTTTTAAAATTTTAGTTGTTTTTCTTTTTTAAGTAACCAAAATTTTTTTAAAAGAAAGCACTAACCTAGAAGACTTGCATTGACTTATGATATGATCATTGTTGAAAATTGCCAATGATGAAATCAATTGAATTTAGTAAAGTCCCATTAAATTTAAAACCTGATTTGAATAAAAATAAATTGATTTGAGTAATTGTAAAAAAGAATCATACTATTATTAAAATTTTAAGTATTTTTATGTAATATTGGCTAATTTTGACAAATTAAATAACATGTTATTCAATTATGTAAAATAGATCTTAATTTGTGTAAACAATGAGTAAATTGAGTAATTGCAAAAAAGAATCATATTGTTATTAAAATTTAGAGCATTTTTATGTAATTTTGATAACTTAAGTAGCATGTTATTCAAAATGTAAGATTACGTAAAATAGGCTCTCATTTGAGTAAAAATTGATTGATTTGAGTAATTGTAAAAAAGAATCATACTATTATTAAAATTTTAAGTATTTTTATGTAATATTGGCTACTTAACCAACACGTTACATAAAATGTAAGATTGCACAAAATAAATCTTAATTTGAGTAAAAATCCAGTGATTTGACTAACTGTAAAAAGAGTCAACTAATAACACGTTACTCAAAATGTGAGATTACATAAAATAAACATTGATTTGAGTAAAAATCAACTAATTTGAGTGATTACAAAAATTAATCATATTATTATTAAAATTTAAAGCATTTTCATGTAATTTTGATGACTTAAATAACATGTTACTCAAAATATAAGATTATGTAAAACAGGTACCGATTTAAGTGAAAATCATATAATTTAAGTAACTACAAAAAAAGGAGTTATATTGATAATAAAATTTAAAGTAATTTTATGTAATTTTTGTAGCTTAAGTATAGAAAATATATGATTACATAAACTAGGTCCTGATTTGAGTAAAAATTGCCTGATTTGAGTGGCTGCAAAAATATATCCTACTATTATTAAAATTTAAAGTACTTTATGTAATATAGAACTTCAAGCAAAATGTCACAAGACATTAAAATAAATAAATAAATAATCCTAGATTTGAATAAAAAGATATTTTATTTTAATTATTTAAATGAATTTTATTGTTAAATTAATTAATTCTCTTATAATATCTAGATGCGATGATAAATATTTTTTGTAAAAACTATTCAACTTAAGACTTTAACCTTTTTTATAAGGGATATGGTTAATTAAGGAGGTTAGCAATTTTTTAAGCACATTTTTACACAAAAAGTAATTATCATTAGACCAAAAGAAAAAAAAAACAATTGAAATGTAGATAATTTATTATGACAAAATTTGTTAAAAGAATTAAAAATATGAGAAAAATTAACTACAAAAAAAAAAAGTAAACATATGATTGTTTTAATCTATTTCTTTGTTGTACTTAAACATACAACCAATATACCTACATTTTCAAGGAGTAAAATTGAACCAGACAAAAACCTTAAATTCACCTTAGTAATTAATAATAACTCCTTTGCTATAAATGACATGGTGTGATGGTAAAATTGTTATAGTATTAATCCTAACAATAAAGTTTCAAATCTTAAGGCTAATTAATGAAGAAATAAGATCATCTTCAATTTTCATTATTATATAGCTAATCTTTTATATAAACAACTTAGCACTATACTTCCATATTACTTGACTAAAGGCATAAAAAATTTCGTTGCTGTAAAAATATCTAAGTTACATAATTTCATGGTTATGGGAGAACTTTGGCAAATAAAAAACAATAAAAATTGAAATAAAAGGAGAGGGGTAAATTCAGGTATATTTTTGGGAGAGGGAGGGCTTAGATGCAGTCTGGAGGGAAATATAAAGTTAGATTCCCTCAAAATTGTAAATCAAAAAAAAAAAAAAAAAAGACTTGTATTGGGAACCGGTTCGTTTCATCTCTTAATTTCTTTGTATGAGTTATTTTGACTTTTTCTTTTTGAAAAAAAAAAAAAAAACGGTGAAATTTGAAATTCTCTAAAAACAAACCCTACGGCCAACTCAGCAACCCAAACGAGTAGCCCTCAACTCATTGCCCTACATTTTTAATGCCACCGAATGTTAAAAAGTACCCACAATAACCAACCTTACAATAGTTTTCTTCTTCTTTTTTTTTTTCTTTTTACAGCCAACGATAAAAATGCTTGCTTCCAATTAAAGTAGTCATAGCCACGCATAAAAAAGAATACTCAAAGCCCCTACTGACTGTTGTGACGACTCTTGGTTTAGATACCCTTGGAGCTAGTTGATGGGTCGGCAGGCGTTGGATTTTATCTACTTACAAGACCAATCCGAATTTGCAGCCTTCTAAAGCACAATTTGACGATCTATGACCCAACAGCCAGCCTCGTGACGGCCTATGCTTTCGGTAGATATTAGCCAAGCCATCGCTTTCAGTCCATTAGCAATTTATTCAGTTAGGGTTGACAGATGGGTGTCGGTGTCGACTGCTTAGCCATGTTTCACGTTGTGCATTATAATTATAAACACGAAAGGAGCAATCGTATGGCTGTGAGAAGAATTCATAGCTCATTGCAGTATGTCACTGTGTAATACAGTAACCGAGCAGTCATTCGGAGGACATTGAATCTGGAACCGAGTGTGTCATCGATATCGGTAGGTCATAGGTGTGTTGGTCTATAATAATTTAGATCAGAGACATTGAATCTATCGACACGACATGTATTTACAGAAGGATTCGTGCCACGCGGATAGGATCAAATTTTGAGGAATTTTTGAACATATTATCATTTTTTAAACTGACTTTTTGTTGTTTTTTTTTTTTTTTTTTTTTTTTTTGGGTATAGCTCTTTTGTACGTAATTAACAATCTGAATGACCGTAGAGACAAATAAAGATCCTATTTTGACCCAAAAATAAAGACCCCATTGGAGACAGTTTTTGGGAACTGGCCAATGGATTAATGGGAGACGTAAAAGTTTCGGTAGGCCTGGTGGATGAATTGTTTTAAGATCTTGTTGTTACTATTTGTATTTGTTTTTATTAATTATTGGTACTTATTATTAGTTTTTGATTACTTATTATTATTATTATTATTATTAATTGTTGAAGAATTAATACATTCTTTGGTTAGTTTTATATTTATTATTACTATTGTTATTGAATAATAAAATGATTAATTTAAATGTTTAATGTATCTATCAATAAAATTATTTTTATTTTTATAATTTTTATTTTTAGAATAAATATTATAAAAATAATATGAATAATTTTCTTTCTTAGTTTTAAATTTTAATAGAATAATATTAATATTCATGAAATAATAAAAGAAATATGATTTTTAGGATACTTTTTTATAAGTAAAAATATTAATGAAAAGTTGAAACAGAAAAATACTTTTTAAGAGTTGTAAAATATAGAAAATATTATATCTATATAAGTGTTTGTGAAATAGAGACATATATTGTTCCACTTAACAAGTAAAAAAAATAAATAATTAAGTAATATACATATTTTTTAGGGGTTATTTAGTTTGTATAGATTATTTTTAAAATTAAGAAGTAAAAAAGTACCAAAAAATATCTATATAAAGAAATTGGTAGACTTTAAAAGTAGCATCAAAAAATTAATTAAGCACCTTTAAAACTACTGCTAATGGTTGAGCAGGAAATAACAACACTCAAAAATTAAACCAAATATTCTTTAAGTCATAAACTCTATATGGTAACAATTATAAATTATGGAAAGATTTTGGATGGGATACGGTAATCAATATTGTAGCTCAGTCTGATAATTTTGATTGCAAACAAGTAGACTACCTTTCCATAATCTCGGGCTGCAAAAGCACACGAAAACCTGGTTGATGGGTCAGCCATAGATCATTCCAAAGTTGAACACTTTATCCATAGCCAATTTGCCAATGCAAACCTCGACGAAGTGATTCTTGCGACTGAAAAAATGTTATGCCAAGTATAACTCGGAGAGTATTCGAGTGTCACTATGAGTAAATCACCATCTGGATAATATCGATCACCAAGCACCTAAGCCACCAAGAATGTCTGTCTTGGAGTGAGCCGGCTCGCCTTCTTTTTTAATTTAGCTCTCTTAAAAAAGAGAATTAAATTAATTCATATATTTTAAATAATTATTTAAATTAAGTATTTTTTTAAATATAATTTATTTTATTTTTCTTTTTAATTTTGAAAAACTTATTACTTAAATTGTATAAATTATTTTAAAAAATTTAAAATTTAAATAATAATATAATTAATTTAAGTAATTGTTTAAATTAAAACTTTTTATTTAAAATTTTCCTATTTTTACATTTTTTTAAATTTTGAGTAACTCATTACTTAAATTATTATAAATTATATAAAAAAATTTAAATTTAAATAATTTTAAAATTCATTTAAGTAGTTATGGAAATTAAATATTTTTTAATTCAAATATAATCTTTTTTATTTTTTTTAATTTGAAAATTTTATTACTTAAATTGTGTATATTATATAAAAATAAACTAAATTTAAATAATACTATAATTCATTTAATCAATTACTTGATTAGAAAAATCAATTTAATTTGTAAAAAATGTTATAGGCTTACTAACTTTAACTGAATAAGAACAATATATATATATATATATATATATATATATATATATATTTATTTATTTTATTTTATTTTATTTTTTTCATTTTACCTACTTATCTAGTAGCCTTATTTTTTAAAAGAAATCTACAATATCTATATCTTTAGGAGTAAAATTTGCAAACACCTTGAATGAATGAAAATCTTGAAAACTAAGACTGGCCACATTTCTTCAAGAAACAAAGCCACTACTAAAAGGACTAATGAATTTTTTGACTTTCATTATTGCTACCCGACCATAAACTATTAATCATTCTCTCCAATTCATGACAAAGAGATGTAGGGATATAAAAATAACTCATGATATAGGTTAAAAATAGCTTGGATGATAGTCTTTATTAAAACCTCCTTACCAGCATAAGATAAAAGTTTTTCTTTAAATCCTCCTAATCTCTTATGAACTTTGTTTAAAATTGAGTTAAAAACTAACTTCTTAAAAGAACTAAATACCATAAGAAGATCAAGATATGATATGGCCCTCATAATAGTCATTAATCCAAAATTGTTTTGTAAAGCATTTCTTGCAATGTTATATAAATTTTAACTAAAAAATAGTTCGATTTTATCAAGATTGATTTTCTAACTAGAAGTTTACTGATGATGTCATTAATCTTTAGTCTTTAAAGTATAAATCCAAAGTTTTCTCAAATGATCATCAATAAAAGTTACAAAATAAAAAGTACCATTAAGTGAATGTATCATTAAAAGCCCACATGCATCATAATTCACCAACTTAAGCAATAATGATTTCTTTTAAGGTAAGTATCTCTTAAATGTAACTCTATTCTAACACTTGCTCAAAATTACACACTTATTCCTAGAAGCTAGTTTTTCCTCATCAAATAATTTATCTCCCTTTTACTTATACAACTAAGCCACTGATGCCATAATTTAGTCAAATTTTCACTCTTCACTACATTTATAACATTTTTGAAGATGAAAGCTTGTCATAACTAAGGAGCATCTCATAAATTTCTACTGACCACTATTAAAGGTACCATGAAAATTCTCATCATCAAGCTTTCTTGTTGAAACTAAATTCAAACAAATATTTGGGACATGTCTAATATCCCTCAATGTCAGTTATGCTCTATTGCTAGTCTTTAAACAAACATCACCAATGTCAATGACTTCTACTAAATTGTTATTTCTCATCTTTAATGTTCCAAAATCACTAGGAGTGTATGTTATGAAAAATTCCTTTCTTAAAGTAACATAAATGAAGGTACTATTATCTATAACCCAATTAATCTCATAAGATGTTAAATTGATCATATTCTCATCACAAATAACAATAAGGTTAATAATACCAAAAGTATATGCAATAACAACACAATCATTATCATTATTCTTTTTCTTATACTTATCACTACTATCTTTATTTTCTCTCTTCCAGTTGTAATAGTATTTTTAAATATGATTCATCTTCCCATAAAGTGACACTAAACATTCGTGTATTTAAATCTTGACTTGCTTTGGTTTTTACTTTTACACTTTTCACCTTTTCTTTTTTCTTGGCTTCTCCCCTTAATTTTAGTAACCAGAACTTATGATTTAGATAATGATGAACCTTAAGATCTTCTCATCTCTTTATTTAACACACCACCCTTCACGAGTTCTAATAAAACAATACCACCAAAGGTAGAATTAGTAAGTGAAATTTGAAATATCTCCTAAGAATCAAATAATATAGTAAGTAAATATAACTTGAGAACCTTATCATCAAATGTAATGCCCATACTTGATAACTGATCAATGAGACCCTAAAACTTATTCAAATAGTCAGCAATTAAACTCCCTTATTTATACCTCAACTACATTATATTTTTTAACAAGAACAACTTGTTGTTTCCAAACTTTAAAGCATATAATATTTCAAGTTTACTCCATAAAAGTTTATGCATATATCTTATTGCAAATGTAATTGTAAACATTATCATTAACAAATTATGGAGTAAAACGATAAACCTATTCATACTTAAAATCTCATTCTTTATTGGTCTTAAACTTAGATTTAGCAATAGCAAATATTGGCAAATTTGATTTCTTCACAAATTGGAAATCCCTTATTTTGCTCCTTTATATATGATAATTCATATCATTCAAACAAACCATTATATTCACATTTAACTCCATTGTTTAAGCAAGTCAAACACACTAGCTAATAGTTTTAATACCACTTTAACAACAAAGGCAAATAGTAAAGTACAAATTGCCCAAGAAACCTTTCTTACTTGCTTGAACTTATGAGAAGTCAATTAAATAACATAAATGACCAATTAAGCAATCACATAAGAAAGTACACTAATTTTAAGTGAAAAATTCCTTCAAAACAAAGGGAGAAAAAATCATGGGATACACTAGTCCAAAAATCAACACTACTCTAACCAACAAATAAGTATAATATAGATATATAACCTTAGTTATACTGAACAAATCAAACAAATTCAATTTGAACTAAATAGGAGGCCAAATGAGTTAGTTAAAAAACAAACCAACCATATTCTGTTAATGTCTTAACAAGCATACCTCAAAACAACAATTCAACCTTTTAAAATAAACTTCTAGATATGTCTTACTAGTTGACTAAATTTTAACTCAATTAGACTACAGATCAATATTCATCTATATAGTTTATCAAAACTATAACAATAGAGAAAATAGTGATCATGGTTCTAAGATTAAAACCTACTCTAACAGAAACCTAAATCACAATTCAACCCTTCAAAATCAAGATATATATATCTTTTATCAACTCACCAAAAATCAACTAGATCAAATCATAAATGACCTTCCAATTGCAAGGTTAATCAAAAAGCACATAAAAATTTTTCTCAAAATGCAAATTACAAAATATAAACTAAAAACCACACTTATAGTACACCAAAATCGATCTTCATTGTTTAGAATGAAGAATAGTGTGTAATCTATCAATTATTAAAGTTCCAAATTGATCAAACAATTATTCACTATTGAATTATGAAAGCAATAGCAATTACTTCAAATTGAAAGAATTTCTAACAACTTTTTATCTCTTTCATGTGCCACCTCCTCACTTTTAAATTAAGTTTTCTAACCTTAAAATAAGTAAGGTATTTATATTTTCATTGAATGTTTTTAGTTGTGGTCAAAGACAATGCACTACAATAGTTAGATTTCTCCTCCACACAGAAAGATATTCAATTAACCCAACAAATATCTCAGTGAAATCTCCCCCACAGATCGACGGAAAGTTCCCTGGGCGCTTCAAATGACGGAATAAAGCTAAGTACATTTCGTCTTTACGTTTTTACGCCAGCCACAAATGCCGCTAAACCTCCATTGTGCCTAATTTGGTGCATCAAATAATAATGTCAATATGATGGGCAGAGAAAGAGCGCAGAATGACCTTCAAAGAGTCAAAACATAACATTGCCAAACCGCCACACCTTGTCCTCCCTTGCCTATGGCAATCAACGGAAATACTAGTCATATGGGGCAACTGCTGTCGCAGTTTATCCATTTTAGATTTTTTCAACCTAGTTTCCATAAGGAGAACTAGTGTGGGAGCTTGAAACTTGAAAAGCTTTTTTATTATGGCGACAGCTCGTGGGTTTCCAAGCCCGCCTCAATTCTTAAAAAGGAGATTCATTGTTCCCGAGGCGGATGCAATTTCATTTTGAGCCTCTACTGGCGAAGAAAGGAGCTTGCTGTGCTTGGACCGCAGGGATTTTTACCGGTGTTGTTTCACAATCACTTGCAAGCAGCACCTGGCGCTTACTAAGCACTGACTGATGCAGAGCATTAAGTGCAGATTACTTCCGATTTGAGTGCTTCTGTGATCGTTGAGGAAAAAGAGATGAGAGGTTCGAAGTGGGCACAGGAGACTGTGGTTTAGTAGGACGCAGATGTTTTGGTAGCAAAGAAGAGCCATAATTGACTTGTAAAGCAGAGTTTGTAGCACCGTCCAAAACAGATTCCGAAGCATGAGCAGGAGAACTGTGAGACTGAGTTAATTTCACTGTCCAAAACAGATTTCTGGTAGCAAAACATTCTTCAACACATCCGTGTTAAGAGGGTTCTGCCAGAGTGTACTGCGAGGACATGGCTTTCGAAAGTTGCCTTTGTAGGTTAGTTACTGATTTGTTGAAATACTCGATAATCAACCCCTTATAGCCGAAACGGGGAGCAAAAGAGGCCCTGCCGGGAGACAAGGCTGCGACATAGATGTTAAGGCACAATTTTCCACTTGTTGGGTCATTTGATTTAGTTCTGAAACTGGAGTACAAATTTGCTCACGGAAACGGACAGGACCAGGGTTTGGCAAAGGAAAGCCGATCAGATTGCAGCCATCCTGGAACCAGAGGTTGTTGATTATCATCTTGTTGTAACTCAGAGCTGTGTGCATGGACCAGAACACAGCAGACAAGACAGGCGAGAAGAAGTTCTCAACTTTCCGAGAGGTGACGCACGCAACCAATCTCCATAAAGCTGGCTGAGATTCTGCAGACGGTGCTTCTCAAATTTATCGTTTTGAACCAGATCACGTCTTCTTATCCAGATGCCCCGGGTAACCACATTCATAGCAGAAATTCGGCAATTTTTCGTCCCTGGTAAAAAACTGTCAACAGAGAGCCATTAAGACGTTTCGCTGAAGTGCCACGCAGGAGAGGATTTCAATTATCCACAGAAACTCGAAACCGAAGAAACCTGTTCAAGCTTAGTATTACAGTCTGAATCATACATCTTGATGAAAGTCCCGATTTTGTTGCCATCTGCCTTTGGCACAGAGACTGTCGTTGCACAGAGGAAGTTGGAAGAGATCGACATGGAAAAATTGTTCTTCACCCGTAATTTCGGCTAACAGAACCAGGTTTTTATCGAAATTGCCAGGTTCATTGTCTAGGACAGTTTTTATCACGAAGGCTTGTGAATTGGAAAAGAAAGAGATCCTTATCCAATTCCATGGCAATGAATTCTTTTCGTGGATTCCCCATAATTGGCATTGTGCTGAGACAAATTCGGGAACTGAAAGGGCTATCGGGCCCCCCTCAAGTGCAGCAATTGCATGAACAGAACTAGGTTTATCAATATCAAGAGAACTCATGATGCGCCCTCGAAGATTGGTGTCAGATGAACAAAAGAAAACTCCTAAAACAGAGTGCAACACTCATTTGTTACTGAGAAGAAAATTCGTGCAGAAGACAAGACAGACTCCCCACGGGCAGATCACCCGGAGAGAGCAACGGAAGAGGAAGGGGGGTTTTAACTGCCAGAGAAAAATTTAACTGTCAAAAAACTAAAAAAACTAACCCCCAAAAAGAAAAAAAAATACTAAATGACATGCAAAGTTAGAATTTGAAGGAAAGATATAAACAGGTATGTTTTGTCTAAAAGGGTACAAAAGTTGGAAAATCAATCACCCAACAAAGGGACGCATAAAATGGCACAAAAGTGGATACCAACAAACAAATCAAGCTAATTTGATACTTGCAGGGTGATTCTTGTGATTGTCCGGTAGCCATGGGAGGCATTTGCAATCCGCATGTGTGGTGGCTTGCTCAGGAACACCATGATACAAAGCCACAAATAATGACACCAGCTGACCGTTCTATATATGTATACATTGGAAAACAGCCCACAAAAGGCAAGATTCCCAAGAATTGGCAGGTTGACGACTTTCTTAAAATGCAGGATTCGCCCCTTTATTTTCTAGCACTTTGTGCTTGTCTAGAATAAGGAGGGGCCAGACCCAAAATAAAGGTGGTGATATTAAGATAATTTGATATGTAAAAGGCGCCATACTTGATAATGCAAGTAATTGTTATTGGCCATTTCTACCATGAAAGCAATCGAAAGCATTGTTCCCTGCTTTCTAATTACTTTCCATATCATACTCACAATTACACAAATAGGTGGTCCCTTTGAGCATGTCCCAAACCTTTCCGCTCACCGTCATTCCTTCCATCACAACTTATTTCCAGCGAGGAACAACTGTGCCAAAATGGAAAATGAAGAATAACAAGTTTGATTGTGTACAAAAAATATAATATATAGCTGCCTGAGAAAGGAGAAAAAAAAATCAAAGCACTTACTTCATAAATCAATGTCTGACACCCCTAACAAGAACGAATTTGGCTCAGTGGACCCAAGCAATGGCGTGTATTCTGATCCTCTCACATGGACACTGAAGCAAGCTGCAGAAACACTCAATTGAGCAGATGCATTGTTTACACCACAATTGAGAGATTGGTATACAAGATTGCACATATCAATTGAGATGGCATCATATTCTTAAGATAAAGGGTACAAAAACACAAATAAATGACGCTGTTAAGATTGAAAGTATCTAAGTGATGATACACATGTTCATCTATCTTTGCATATCCACAGGAAGTAAATCACTCATTTGCCACATTAAACATACATATGACGTGATGCATCAACCAATATTACTCAAAAATGGAAAAATTACATGACATTGTGAAGCCATTGACACAAAAAATTTTATGCCATTGTTATGCATCATTTAATGGGTCAAACAAGCAACTGCATGCCAGTTTCATAAAAATTCAAGTTCCAAATAAAATATCAGCAAGTCCTTTTTGGAAACTGGGTTGCAGCTTGAATTAAATGAAATTCCTCCCCAACACTTCCTAACAGTTAAGGATTTACTTTCTACATGATGTTAATCTGTTATCTTCACTCTAACAGTGTCGGGTAACATATAATGCGACTAATTACTTTCAAAAGTTGGGGGAAAATGTCAATCAATTACCATTCTCTATTTTCATCACACTTTGAAGCATTGCATCCATTTTTGTTTTCATGTCTGAACTGTCATCCATATGTGGGACAACAAGGGTCAGCTCCCTGTAGATATCACGCACAAACCTACAAATCTTCTCAGCAAATTCAAGCTCCCCATCTGATACTCGACCAATTGCCAATCGCATTAGCTCTCCAGTGACATCTGCAAGCTGTGCATGCACAGTAAGCACCTCTAACAGCACTTACAAATGCAACATGCTGGGGCAGAACCACCAGAATCAAGATAACAAGCAGTCATGAAATCCTATTTTTCAGAAGAATAAAGCCACTTGCAACTTTTGATTATCATACACACTAGAACTATTTTTATCCCTTTTCAGCTTATTAGCAGCTTGAATCTATCAATGGATTAGAGAAAAAAAGTTGGAGAACTACTTATTGTCATTCTTACTTTGTTCACTTCGGTTTCTTAGGGATGGGAAGATGAAGTGTTTCAATGCCTACTTACTCAGCCAGCAAGGGGCAAGTAGCCTAAAACCTAACAGTGTAAACAACACTGCTTTAAGCGAGAAAAGTTGTTCTATCTACAAAGACATAATCAAGTTGATTTTGGTACATAATGAATTGCTATGCCCTAGACACTCTACACTGAATATGATGACACTTATTCCCAGGCCAAAATTTCTCGGTGCATATCTGCATAAATTTCAGGCAATTACCCCCAGCAGATAATCAAGGATGTTTATTTTCAAAGGCTCAATTGATGGATCACTGAGTGGTAAAAGAGTAGCATTTATCTCGTCTAAACTCAAAAGCGTCCCAGTTCTGCAGAATCTGCAGAATGTGGCTGCTTCAACATATTCTTGCACCTGCAAAATTTCAAGCACATAACTCAACACGGTAATGTGTAACAAGGATTAGCATGGAAGAAGAAAAGGAGGTCATACCCCAGGAGAGTATGCCCGTCTTAGCTTCCAAAAATCAGTTCCATGTAGTTCTTTCACTAATTGAGACATATTCTGATCTGTCACTGCTGCTAAATCCTTTTCTGCCTTGTCAAGGACATCCTCTTTGTTGTACTTGCTCATTCTGCGATCATTTAATCACAACTCTATTTCAGCACACACTGACAAGATAAGTTAGGCGACCTCTGAGATAAAGCCTCGATGATATATTATTTTAACCAGAATTAATCCTTCAATGTCACCGTGTAAACAAAGAAAAGTCATGATTGGAAATCAACAGCTAAAGTGGCCACACAGTTCACTTTATAGGTCAACTAAAGGTTCATATAAATGAGAAAGCACAAGGAAGGTCTAATGTAAGATGCATCAAATATCATTATATAAGCTTCATGAACAAAAGTAAAACAGGTAACTAAAAAGAATGAAAGGAAAATAGGTTCAATCACCTATGAACTTGAAAGATGACCTTTTTGCTGTTCCTTGTTACATCTCGGCTTGCCTTTACCACATGCTCACGTTTGTCATTCTACAAGTATATGCAAGTTAATTGCAAAATACAGAACAGTTTTAATAAATGAAAAACAGGACACAAAAAGTACACAACAGCAGTTGACATAATAATAATCAGTCAGAAGCATGGTTAAATTGTAAAAATTTCCATAAAGAAAGATATTTGACATTAATGCACAGTGTCAATAGAATCTCAACAGCAATGAAGCACCTGACCCATTGTTAATTTCTGGTCATGGCCAAGAGCCTAGAAACCATTTAGTTGTTACCACAACTTTCTCCTCAATCACTCACCTCTACGTGCAATTGTGCATACCCAGTCTATCAGTCAACTTACTATAGTTTGATAAACTAATCAAGGATTGCATTGCATAGCCAAGAAAAAACAGCAGTTTCACATTGACAGATTTGCCAAACTAGCTGACAAGGACACAAACAATATGCAAATAGGTGGTACAAATAATAAATTCAGCATCATCACAATCAGATGCAGCCAAAAGCAACTGGCCATTAGGCAAAACCTTAACCATTGAAAACCCATAATGCAACTAATTTATGATAGCAGAGGCCATGACTGCTCGGTGGATATTCAATTAACTGATAATAAGGCCTTTGGTGCATGCATGCACATCAGTCTGGTAGAACCAAGAAATTGCCAAGTTGGTCCAGCGTCCCACCAAGGCAAATTAAGGGCAACTAAATTGTTGTTTGGTACAACTTCAATTGAGATCAAGAACATTTAGCAGTAAAGATTTTTTCAGACTCCTACTGCTCTAGCCGGAAGAAGAAGAACATGCCAAAAGCAAAGCACCCTTACTAGTGGGGCGCATTTTCCATTTTCCAACATGTTCCATGTAATTGTCGTGTTTTCTTACACCTAATTACTTTTAAAAGATACAAACGTCACCGATATAATGACAATAATGCAATTAATTGCACCGCTTGATCAAATTACAGGTCTCATTTGAAAAGGAAAATCATATATGCATATGTTTTTTTTTCTTTTAGGTTGGGTGGGTTTGCAATTATTACATAAGTCAAGAGATTAGACAACACTGAATAATGAATCCGAAAAGAAGGGATAGAAGGTGCGTAATACCAGGTCATTGAGATAAGCAGCGTAACTGGCAAAAGCGTCACTCATGGCAGTGACTGTGCTCGTTGCCCTCGCTCTCTTTGCCATCCCTGCAACTGCAACGGATCCAAATGCCCCACCCCACCCCATTTAACTTTCAAAAATTTTCAATTTCTTTATTTTGATTGATTTATTTATATATTTCGGGGTTCTAGCCTGAGATATGGTAAGCGAGAATCAAACAAAGCTTCAAACAGAAATAAGAAAACCCCCACTTCTAGTCTAGCTCATACAACTGAAAGCAAACAGAGACAGAAAGAAAGAGAGTTTAGTACTGATAATTTACATGAACGGGGGCGGTGGGCTTTGGGTCTGGACGCCTTGATCACGGCGGAGAACGAGCGAGAGAGCCCGTCGAGCGTCTGACCGTACAACATGAATCGAGATTTTGACTCGGTTTTTTTTTATTGGTTGTGATTCATTCGTGAGAGTAAAATTGCCGTTTGGGTTTTGGGCAACGGTGAGTGGGCTCTGGACTTCTTGGGTCGTCTGGAAACATCGAGTTGTCCCTTTGTAATCATTGAGCATTGCTCCTAAGCCCACGACTTCTCTTATTCTGGTTCCTTTTTAAGTACAAAAACATGTATAAATGCAAACACATTAACACATACACACACACAGACTAATGCGTTTAGAGATAATCAAACCTGCAAATATAACGAAGAATAATAATAAAGAAAGTGGAGAGAAGCACTTCCAAATAATGACTTTTATTCCATAAAAAGAGAAGCACTCCAAAGTATTTATTAAAATACACTAACTTTACGTAAAAGAAATAAAAAATACAATATAAATATAGATATGATTTGAAATTAAAAATATTTAACTTTTTCTCCATATTTCTACTTATATAAAATCTTATTATAATAAAAGAATTATTTTTTTATATAAAAGCTTGAATCATGACTTACTTGTTAAAATAAATTTTAATAAAAATAATTTTTCACTCTATCAATTATTCTGTTTAGTTTTTCAACTTAATTATTTTTTTTACAGTAAATATGAATTTTGAGAATTTTACATTATATTTTTTTTCTTTGACTATTATAGTCTTTCACTCATTCTTAAATATGGATCACATTATGTCTTTAAGCATATGTGTTCATGTACTATTCCTTATTTTCGGTGAAATTGTTTGCCTATATTTTAGTGCAATAATTTCTTTTTTAGTTTACACTTCTCTTTTTAGGAATTAATTTTTTTCATTATTTAATTAATATCCTCATGCACAATAACCAGATATTGACTAATCTTTTACTTATGTCTTTTATTGTTTTTCTATAGATATAATAATCTTATCTTACAATCTACAAAACATGATATAATATTGTAAATAAAAATCTTATATTCTTAAACTTCAAATATTTTATGCAAAAATTTCTCTTATAATTTTCTAACCTTTGAAAGTAAAGTGATGAGATATAATCCTCATTTACAAAACTAACTCTTAAACCAATATGATAATCTTGTTATACCAATCTTATGTGGTAAAAATATTATAATCCACTAATTGAATTTTCTTTGCCTATTCTCATGATATAAACCTTATTCTCACACTTGAATATAATTAAAATAATTATAAATTCTAATTCTATGTCATTTTTTTTTAACTCCTTTAAGAGAAAGAGATCTTTTCACTATTTTTCTAAAATCTATATCATTTTTATAATGGATTTAACATAAACTTAATCATATTTTTTATGTGAATTTATAAATATTGAGTATATTTCATAAAGAATTTACTAGTAATAAATATAATTTTTTGAAAAAATATATTTAAACATATTTTCTCTTAAATAAAACTCTATTAATTGATCTATAAGATAATCTATAAATATTGAAATATAAGAATATGATAAAATTTTGTCATTTAAGATAACATGCTTATAGTCGTGTTTGAACAATTTAAGCCCACATGACAATGTTAAATCTCCCTTCCTTTTGTAATATGAGGAGTCACAAAAATGATGATTAAGAAGAAGCCATCAATATTAGCATTAAGTCTTCTGAAGTAATTCTTAATGCTTTCGCTAGCCATCATCTTCTTGGGAGTCTTTCCGACATTCATACCTTCTTCTATACTATGTAAATTGTTTGAAAGGCTTCCATGCTTATAGAAATTAAGGAGTTAGACACAAATATCTCTAGCTTCCATTTTTTAACTGTGCATGACAAGCAATATGTCCTGGAAAATGCAACATGGATCTTTGATGAGGTGGTTTTGATATTAAGAGAAATCGTAAGGGTTGAATAATCCACTAAAGTAAGACTTTTCCATGTGCCATTTTGGGTTTGGGAATATGATTTACCATTGAAAGCTATGATGGAAACTATAGCTATTGCCCTAGGAAATTGTGTCTGTGAGTTTATGGAGGCTAACGAGAAAGATTTGGGTTACTAGGGATAATATCTACATTTCGGAGTATTGATTGACATTAATAACACCCTTAAAGTGGGCACACAGATCAAGATTTGAGGAGGAGAGAAGTCTTGGATTTGTTTCAAACATGAGAAGTTTCCCAATTACTATTACCAATGCAATTGTCTATGCTATGGGTATCACTTGGTCAATCTCCAAAGTTTAAAGGCTTATGTGCAATGTCGGGCAAAAGAACCGGCCTCAAAATGGTTGTGCTAACCGAGCTTTCTTAAGGGTAAGAGACTAGTCAAATGACCCTCTAGCTCCTGCCTATCAATCCAAAGCAGCTACTCATACAATGTCATCGTAGTCTTAGCATCCTGCTACCCACTTGAATTCAAGCCACAATCTTATAGATATTGATCTTGTTTTTCAAAACCTGGAGGAAGATTTGAAAAATATATCCCAACAAATCAATGATATCCAAGCAAAAGTCTTCACTATTATACCCTTTATTCCAACTGTTATATCCAAGAAGGAAACATTTTTAAAAGCAAATACTTATCAAGGTTAGGAAAACCTATCGAAGGAGTGGGCTGATAGAATATTTTTCTCTAACTATCATATCCCATAAGGAAATTTAAGTCCTAATAAATCCACAAGCCGGCAATCAGTCCCAATCAATTAGACCTCCAAAAGTAGGCCACCAAATAACATCTATATTTACACAAATCCCTATGGATGTTGCTATGTCCAATTCCTCATCACATTCTTCGTAGCTATTTACTAAAAGGAGATATTGACCAAGGATTCAAGGAATCGCATTAGGAACCACGTCACTAATAGTTAAAAGAAAGAGACTGCCAAATTCGATTATGATAAATGGAAAATGGGTTCATAAAACTAAAAGAAATAAGCTTTCCTCTCAAGCTTTGCTTATTAATTTTGATACACTAGCAATGGCTGCTGGGTAGTCCTGCTAATAACCATAAAGATCATGTGTTGGAATTGTTAGGGTTGGGAACCTTCGAGTAATTGGTAAATCATAAAAGTTCATTGCGCTCAAAGCCTTGAACCAAATTTTCTTTAACCAAATTTTCATTACAAAAACTAGACTTAAGGCTTCTGAGATGTCAAAATTGAAGTAGAAATGTAGACTCACAACCTATTTCCTAACTATCAAGATTTATGCAGAAAGCAATATGGAGGGCTAGGACTCAACTCTATTACTATTAGCTGACAAACAACTTCTGAGCACGACATTGATGTACTAGTTTTAAATGACTTATAGCCCATAGAGTAGGGGTTTTTTGGAATTTATGGTTGATTGGATATTTTAGATAAATATTTGACATGGGAATTGATATAAACTTTATATAGACAATATCTTACACCATGGCTTTAGGAAGGGGACTTCAACAAAAAAAAAAAAAAAATCCTACAAAAAGCAAGGGGGTTGGTCTAGATTAATATGACTTCAAAATAATGTTTTTTGGTGGATTTTGGTTTACGCATTGTATCAACAGGGGCAGTCAGCCAACGACAGCGAGATGTCATCGGTCTTCAATCGACACAAAAAGCACACTAATGGGTAAATTGTGAAACGCTGAACACTTTGGTGCAAGTTTTGAATGACTTCAATGGCTAGGAAAGGGTTGATCGACAGCCTAAATCGACGAGATCCCCCACCTTTAAACCTTCAATTAGAATGAACAAGAGCTCCAATGGTTAGGTGAAGGGCACTATTGGAATGAAGAGGATGAGATGTATTAGTCGGCATTGCCTTTGATTAGAAACTCTGTTAGCCAACGACATGTACAATGGCAGTCCGACAACGGTATGGTAATGATGCGACAGAGACACATGTCCAAGTCTTCTTTCATTATGCGACCTTCACTAATGAGGAGTAGATTGGTTCGAAGAAATATTTGGATATTTCTTACTTTCCTTACCAGTTTTATGTTTATGTTAAGAATTAAACAAAATAATGAAGAAAAAGGAAATGAAAAGTGAAAATTTACTTTTTGTTGTGCAGTACATGAGAAAAGAGGATCAAAGGAGTGTTATGACCACCGGATAAGTAGTTTCTTGCCAATTTCTTAGCAATTATGCGTGTGATTGTGTATACGATGCATTAATGCTTGCTGCCGATGGAAAATTACTGCTTTCCATGCCAACTTAATTGAGTTTATTTATCTGAGCTAGTTTTATTATTCACAAGTGAAAACGATGGAATTGATTGAATGTTTAACCTTTATTCCTTGGTTTGGTTATGATTAAAGTTGGATTTTGAGTTGATTTGGGTAACTAGAGCCTTAAAATGCAGAAAAAATAAGAGGGGTCCTTAAAATTAAATTATGGGTACCTTAGTTCCTAATATTACTGGGGTGAGGGAGAAATCTATCTACTTGATCTGATAATTGTAGGTGTTTATGAGATATTTTGTTTGCCTTAAATGTTTTGGTGGGTTTTTTTTTTTTTTTTTTTTGACAAAAGGAAGATTGAAGCATTAATTACTCACTCTTATGCTTTCTATCGGGAAAGATGCTTTTAACCCTTCTAATTCTAACTGTCTCACTTGTTTTGGCCATGCCCTTTTTGTCTCTCGATGCTTAAATGGCATTTTTATTGGACCTTTTAAACACTTAGATGGGTTTCCTTTTTTCTTTTGCTTTCTCAGCCTCTTCCTCCTCTCTTCTCTCTTGGCCTCCTCCTCTTTTCTTTGGCTTTAATAAATGCTGACTATTTATAGAAAAGTTGGCATAATCTTGGTCATCATCGATCTCTGATTACTTTTTTTTTTTGAATTATTTTAATATCATACGAGTATTTGACTTACAAGATGCATTTTGTGACTCAATGATGCAACTAGTTATTCAAAAAGCAGATTTTTAATTTCGGGTTTAGTTTAAGGGCTACATTGGTTATTGACTCTCCTTTTCAAGATTGTATATTAAACTCTTAATTGTATTTTAGAAATTAATAACAATTCAACTGTTATTTTTTCTCTTTTTATCATATCCTTTGCTACTCTATTTAATCTTTCATCCAAATAGCAATTCACAATTCAAATTACATAATCAATTTTGTGCGAGAGAGAGAGAGAGAGAGAGAGAGAGAGTGGATGCGGCAGACAAAATAAGAATACAACAATGGGCTTAAGCCAAGCTATTAAACTTTTCATTATATCTTATTTCTATTATCCTTTTGTTACAAAATAATTTGAAGTCCACCTTATTACTCCAAAAGGAAAAAAAATCTAACTTACTCTTATAGGTATGTAATAGGTAACCGCCCATGGTTAGCCTGTTCAACTCACCAAAAAGGATTCCACTCAGAGTAACATGTTTATTCTCATTTTGTACCATTGCTCTACTAGTTTATGAAAAAATCATCAATATTACTCTTCTAATATGATTATTTTCTTTAGGTGCAAAATCCAGTATGTATTCGTGTATTGGTATGCTATTTTGTAAAGAGATTTTTATTATGAAATATATATATAATTGATTTTAAACTTTTATAAATTTTTACTATTGGTCCTAAATATATTTACATTTTTATTTGGGTCTTTTACCTTTTTAATTCATTTCAAATGGGTCTTCTTTTAGACAAAAAGTCCTGTTAATAATTTCTATTTGATCAATGTACAATATCTAATAATTTTAACTATTTTTTACTTAAAAAGGATTAATTTAGAATAAATTTAAAGAGTATAAAATTTAAATAAAAATAACAAATATTTAACACCTAATTGTAAAAATTTATAAAAATTTATGAGTAATTTTTTTATATCTCTTTTTATTAATAATAATATTTCTAGGAGTATATCTCAATCAATTGTGATATTTCAACTATTAGACACATATTATAATTTAGAAATTTTGGTTGGGGCCATTAGTTATAATGTCTAATAGTGAAATTATTTAAATAATTCAAAGATAGATTCTTAGTTTCTACAAACAAGAAGTTTTAGTTGGATTTATTATGAATGGTTCGACTTTTCTTATGCCATGGCTATGTTATGCTAAATGAATTTAGACCATTAATGTTAAAATTAAAAGTTTGAATTAGTCCTTAAATTTATTATTTTTAAAATTTTTTCAAAACAATTAAATTTTAAATTTTAATTTTTAAAATAATATTCCAGGTGTGCCTAAAATGTTATCACAGAAAACACAATGATGGATCCGGAATTGTGGTGAGGGGGATTGCTCACATTGACTACTTGGGAAACAGGAAAAAAAAGAACAAAATTGTAAATAATTTTCCAAAATTTGTCACCAAAAAACTGTGTTTTGCCCCCCGAAACTTTGTGGTCATGTCCTTCAAGGTTCGTATTAGCTCGTAATTTGAACTTAAGAAGTCACTGAAAGAGCAAATGTCACAACCCGAGAGCTGTTCTCTTGAAGCCCACTTGAACATCGAGGGGAGATCTATTCTCCTAAAACCAATACATATTTTTAATATAGAATTGTTTGATGGAATTGAGTTTGGAATTACCAAAGACCTTTTAACTTCCTAGTCGTAGCCCCTTAAACTAGCATGAGTGGTTTGGTACTCTTTTCCTTCAAGTAATGCATTTGGCATTTTGACTTTCAGCTTTTAAAACATTCATTTATACCATTGTTCTTCTTTTTTTTATTATTATTTTTTTATATAAAAAAAAAGCAAAAAAAAAAAAAAAGCGCGGTTGCATGAACTTGCAAGAGCTAAATATGGAGAAGAGATCGAACACCCAAATTGAGTTATTTAAGTTTGGGTTCGAAAGACCAGTCTTAATTCTCTCCAAGTTTCAGTCCACGTAGTATTATTATCTGTTAATGAATGGTTTTTTTTTTTTTTTTTTTATAATTTATTATTATTATTATTATTATTTTTATTTTTATAGCAAGCCAAGGAGCCGTACGTTGATTTCACTGACACGATTCAAAATGCAAGTGTACAAATGAAGCTCCTAAAAGTCAGTTCTAGTAATTAGACCGTTTTATTCTAACGAATGCAATTATGAAACCAATGTATCTATCATGAAGTGGGCTTAGCTTCTCACGAGCACAGTGGCTTTCAATTATGAAAACCAGTCCCCCTCCCCTCCCCCCCCCCACAAGCGCCAATCAAAGATATTCTCAAGGTCCCACTTTTTTTTTTTTTTTTTTTTTTGACAGTTGAATAAAGCTCGTGTGCAGAATCTTGGGGGTCTTTATTTTTGAATTACTAAAAAGATAAGGAGAAGGTGGGAATTTTGTTTTCTTTTCTGGGAAAGAAGTCAACATTTTCTTTTTCTTTTGTTTTTCGAAAAATTGACTGAGATTGTACTTTTTGGGTCGACTGCAGGGAATATTGGCAAAAGAAGAATGGAGGAGCAAGAGATAATGGAGCAGGCGTCCATTTCAGTCCCACCATTGATGTTAGTAAGTTCGCTTAATCTTTCTTCCGAGGGTTCGACCTCCCCTTCCACCTAGAGACCCGGAGGCAGGCCCCTCTCGCTTCTGCCAAGTTAATGAATGTAGCAACTTAAAGCCTCCGGTAATTCTGGTTGCTTGCTTTCTTTTTCTTTTTCTTTCCTTTATTTTTCTCTAATAATAATTTATTCTTATTAAAAATGCAAGATTAGGGTTGGCTTTTTTCCAATTTGTTGGTTTATTTAATGAGGTTTTGTTTAATCACGTATAAGCCTGGGTAGCAATTTAAAAGTCCAATAAACCCAATTAGAATGTCGTCAATACACATAATCATTATTTGCTATGTCGTCATGGCATGGCATGCCATCCGAGTCTATTTTTTATTAGTAAGATCAGAAGGCATGCTAAATTTAAGATTAAGAAAATTATATAAAACATTTATTGATGATTTTTAAATGTTAAATTAAATTTGTTAAAATGTACAAAAATCAAAATTTATTCGTATATTAATATTTTAATAAAAGTCATAATCGAGGAAAATGAAATTTTTCTTCCTGATACGATTTAGGAATTAGCGGAGGCCCTAACTAATAGCTTTGAAGTTTTAATTTTAGATATTTTTTGATCCATTAGAATGTCAGTGTGATGTGATTGGTTGTTTAATGATGTGACGAACCCAAATTTATAGTAAATATGAACAAATCAACCAATCAATCAATCAATCACAAAGTTCATTCATTTTTATTCATTAAACTTACAAAGATTAGTGAGATATCGTGTCTGTTTGATTGATTTATTTGTCAGTACAATATGCTTTTTCTTTGTTTTTTTTTTCCCGTTTTGACCAAAAATTTTCCTTCCGTAAAAAATACAAGAAAATTCAAAGTACAGTTTCCCAAACATAAAAAAAAAAAAAAAAAAAATCAGAAGAAACCTTATCAAAAATAGACTAAATTATGCAGGGAGCCATTAGGCCACTGATTCAACCATTTGAGTTGCTGGTTAAACCAACGAGACAGTGATCTTTAATACTTTCATATTATTTTATGCACATTCATTCTGTGCTCTTAATTATAGTTAACATAATTTTCTTAGGCTCTAAGTCAAAGTAAATGTTTATCTTACACTTACATCTATCCACTTTATTTAATACAAAAAAAAAAAAAAATCGGACTTGAATATTTGAAAGACTGGATTCCTCCAGTTTTTTATATTTATTCTCCATTTAACAACAAAACTTACAGATGAGAAACAATCCGTCTGGCTGGAAATTTACGTTTAAACACCAAATAAGATTTTCAATTATCATTATATCATCAAATAAAAAGTCTTTGCGGTTTGTAAGATACTTTGAGCACACAACGCTCTAATTTGTAAGCAGATACTTGAATTTGGACGGCCCTTTAAATATTTTACTGTCCTAACAAACATATTGCTTGCTAAGATTTTAATGGTCTATTTCAATTTTTCGAGTCACAAAGATGGCGAATTTAAGAATAAACAATAGACGACACATTAGTAACTTGTTCAAAATAACAATATTAGTGAAAATTTTATTCATTTCCAAATCAAGATTATAGCATATGTTTATACTTTATATATCACTTCACATCTTAGAGAAAATATGAGTGAACTAACAGTTTTCTTGACCACAAGAATAAAGAAAATTTAGAAGGCATTCAAACCCCTCTTTCCTCAAATTTGTATAAAATATAACAGATCTTAAAGAAAGTATGTGCAAACCAATTAGCCTTGCTTGGTTGCTCGCAAATATAATAAAAAGTTTGGTGTCCTTTTTACGATATTTTAAATAATAGACTATTTAAAGAAAATAAATGTCTCCATATATTTGTTTGGAGTGAAAAATCCAAATGACCCGTATAAATAGCCTTTAAGTCACGTTGAACCATTTTGGTACACTTTTAACATTATTCAGGGGAAAAAGAAAAAATAACGCAAACATTGCAAATTAAGCATTTAAACTAAAAACTATCAGATAGGTATTTTTTTAGAAATTTTAATTAGCAACAATTTTCTATTTTCTAAATTTGGTGATATAATTATATACTATCTTAATTTGGTAACATGATTATTATCTAAATTTAGGAATAGGGATAAGTTCATAAATGTGTTAGTAAATTATATAATTTTTTTAATTTGAGTTAGTAACTTTCAAATTGTCTAATTAAAGCCAATAATTTTAAAAATTGTACTTTAGGTCTTTTGTCATCTCAACCGTTAAATGTATGATACGGCTTGTAGGACTCGTATCTAGATCAGATTTTCTAAGTCTCTTTACACGCCCTTCTCTCTCGCTCACGCTACTTACTTCATTTATCTTTCACTCTATTTTTCTAGTTCTATTATCTTCCTCCCTCAACCTTAATCTTGCCCAGTTTACTTAAATTAGCTTGTGATTCTTCATCTAAACTTAAAAGTCCTAAAAGTTTTCAAAGAAAAAACTCTAAAGAGATTACCACCATTTTCAAAGAACAAAAGACAAGGCCATCAACTTCTAGATCTATTTTCTTCATTGTTTGGATCCCATCTATGGTTTGAGTTTTAGTCTTAATTGTTTTCTCCCTTTCTTACATGTTAGGTTTTATTTGTCTATGGATGGCCATATTAAGGGCACTTTGATAAGAGTTAACTTCCAAAATTTTAGAACTAATCATTGTCTTCTTCTTGAGTTTTTTTTTTTTTTTCATGGTCACATTCAACATTTCACTTAATAGTTGCTTAAGAAAAGAATTTACTATACGAAAAGGACTTTATTCATGAATTCACTACTAACTAATGTTTGCAAAAGGGAAAAAAAAAATTTACCAAATAAAAAAAAAACAAAGAAAGGAGTATGTTCATCTCATGGTCTAAGAATTGTTTGGATTCATTAAAAATGCACTGAACTTGTGAAAGAAAAATTTATTTGAATACCATGATGCATATTTAGCCAAGGGGCTCAATGAATTCCAGGTCCCGTAATGAATTTATGTAAGAATGTAATTAACAATAACTCATAATTAGATTGAGCAAAATACATACTTTTAGTAATATTAATTAATAAAATTTAGACTTATAAATATATAAACAATAAAGAATATTATCTGTAGTGACAAGGTCTTTTAAGGTATTTTTAGAGCATTTATTGATGGTTTACAAATTTCTATTTTATAAGTTAGGGTAAAGACCATATCAATTATTAACCCTTTGTTTCACTTCCTCCCATTAAGGTAAGTAAATGTAATTGATTTAAATTCAAATTTACTAGCTTTAAAGGATAGAGATAAATGGACAATTATTATGTTTAAAATTTAAATTAACTAACTTTAATAGGTAATTATTACTTTAATTATCACATTAGAAATAAATATCTAAGGTAAGCAAATGTAATTGACTTAAATTGAAATTAGCTAACTTTAAAAAATAAAGATAAGCAGAAAATTATCACTTTAATTGTCACAATGAATTCCATGTAAAAATATAATTAACAATAAGTCATAATTGAATTAAGCAAAATACATAACTCTAATCATATTAATCATCATATTAATCAGCAAAATTTAAATATACAATTATAGAAACAATAAAGAATTTTATCTATAATGACAAAGCCTTTTACAAAAGATCGGCAAAATGCCAAAATATCGAAGAGCATATTCTATAATAAAATTAAATATAGTCAACATGTCTCGTATGCTCAACATGATCTTTAAATAACTTAGTCAAAAATCTTTTAGTCATAGGATTAGTAACTATAAGGTGAATAGTGATATATTTTATTACAATTACTTACTTTTTAATATAATTTTTGATAATTAAATATTTTATATCAACATGTTTATTTTTACTTTTATTTTTATTGTTCTTTGAAAAGAACATTGAAGTGAAATTATTATAATATAGTTTTAGTAGTCTAAAAATAAAATTCATAACTTGTAATTTTGTGATAAAATTTTGTAACTATAAAACTTCTGTAGTAGTCTTATGACATATATTGAATTTCACTTTCATAATAGAATAATTATTAATGATTTATATGATATTTTTCCAAGATATAATGCTTTCAATACACATAAAAATATGTCTAATAATTGATTCTTTACTATTTACACAACTAGCAAAATTAGCATCTGAATACCCTGCTACCTCTAAATGGTTGATGTGCTTGTATGTAAGTTTGTAATTCTTAGTTCCTTATTGATACCTTATAACCTTGTTGACAATTTTCTAGTGTTCTTGTCTAAGACTACTTATGTATCTTCTTAATATTTTAGTTTCAAATGAAATGTTAAATCTAGTGTAAAATTATGCATACATAAGGTTACCAATTATTGATGTACATTATATGGGCTTCATCTTATCTTGTGCTAAGTTATTCTAAGGACATTGTAAAAGACTAAATTTGTTTCATTTAACTAAAGGTGTTATAGTGAAAGAACAACTTTCCATCTTGAATCTTTTTAAACCTTTTTAATGTAAGTCTTTTAAGATAATCTTAGTATTCATTTAGATCTATCTCTATGAATTTCCATGTTAGTAACACATGACACTTCACTTATATTTTTCATTTCAAAGTTTTAAGAAAGAAAATTTTCAATATGTATAGCAATCCTAAATCATTATATGCAAGTAAAATATCATTTACATATAAAATTAAAATAACATATTTTAACATTATCATGTGAATTTTATTAAATAATAACCAAGTTTTTAGAGTATGAGACTTACATTTAAGTCTTTACTTTCTTTAACTTGTACATTTTAAGAAAACTCACTCCTACTAAATTCAAAATTCTTAAGAAATTTTGCATTACTAACTTTAATAATTCAAAGTATATTTGAATGATAGTAAGATTTATATCTCATAAAATTTAATGCATAACCAATAAAAAATTTGCTAGTTGTCCTTAAATCTAGTTTCTTCAACTAAGGATAATAAGTCATCACTTTAATAAGACAACATTATGCATTTATATGTTTTACAATTGGTTTCCATCCATTCCATAACTTAAATTGAGTTTTAGGAATAACGTTTAATAAAATCTTATTTAAGATATACACTTTAAGGCATCGTTTAATAAACTTAATCGAAGATTAAAATTATTGATAATGCCCCCACTATGTCCATAAATGTTTAGTTCTTTCCTTCAATTACACAATTTTATTAAAATACACTTGATGTGGTATATTATACAATAATACTCATGGTTCAAAAAACTTAGTAAATGAACCTTTCATCTATCTCATCTTTGTGTTCATCCCATAACATTCTTTTGCCCTATTATATCATATAATTTTGATCTTTTTACCCCTTTAATTTTATACTTCACCCTTATATATTTTGAAAGCATCAAGTGTTTTTCCTTTATCTAACAATATGTAGAGATGCAAAAATCTTATATGGTCATTAATGAATAAGATAGAATATCACATATGATTAAGATAAAGAGTAAAAAATGGTTCACATATGTTTTTGTGCATAATCTCAAGAATATTTGAACTACTCTTGTCATTTTAATGTTTGTATTGGTTTGTTTACCATTTATGCAATGCACAAAAGTACTAAAATACATAAATGAAAGAGTTATCAAAATTCTATCATTTACAAGCTCTTTTATTCCTTCAAAAGAGATGTTACATAATCTTTTATATCGTAATTAAGAAGATCAATCATTAAGAATGCATCTTTTAATACTAGTATTATCATGTAATATAACATTACATTCTTGAATGAAATCTAAATCAAAATTTTATGAACTATTAACTAGATTACTAGAACCAACAATAATTTTATTGTGCATATTATTGAAGTTATTATTCTTAAAAACAAATTGATAACTAATACAAGCTAATTTAGAAATAAAAACTAAATTCTTAGAGAATGATGAAATATAAAAAGTGTTTTTAAGGTTTAAAATAAATTTAGATTTGAAGACTAAATGATAAGTCCTTAAAGTCTTAACATAAGAACACATTTAATTTTTTGAATAAATACTTTCCTTATCTTACTTTAGTTTCCTTAGCTTTAGAAACCCTTGCATAACATTAATAACATAAATTTTTGTATCAAAATCAATCCATTATGTATTATTTGGAGTATCAACAAAAAGAGGTTAATAATACATTAGAGATATAAGAGTACTTTTCCTTTCCAACCATGTTTTATACTTAAGGTAAACTTCTCTAGGTATCCATGTTTCTTGCAAAAAAAGCCTACATTCTTCTTGTTAAATTTCTTCATTGGCATAATTTAATCTTTCTTTTAATATAAAGTAACTTTACCTTTTTTTTTCATTTGACTTTTCTTTAATTATAAGATAACCACTCTTCAAATTCTCATGCTTATGTCTTTCTTCCTTGTAAACACACATTGATAAAAACTTATTAATTAACCATTTTTCCTTATGTGTTATAAGATATTTTGAATGGTGTATATGTAAGAAGAAAATAATTTAAGATAAAGTATTCCCAAAGTGTCTCAAATATCTTAACCTCTAATAACTTAAGTTGATCAATAATGTCTTTCATTTCCATAATGTGTTATACATACCTTTAAAAATGTTAGAGTTCTTTTTTGAAAGTTTTTTTTTTTCATAAGGATGCTAGCTAATACCTTAACAGATTTTACAAATTATTCCTCAATGACTTTCATTAAATACGTTTACTAATGCGAGACTTAATGAGCATTAAGCTTAAGTGATTAGATCACTCATACTTACCATAAATGACTCTTAAAATTAGCATATTTAATTCCATGTAAACAATTATTTGGTTCACATAAAAGTCAAATCCATATTAATGCACCTTAAAATCAAAGGGAATTTTTCTTTTCAGTCCAAAAAATTATCACCAAACAATATTGGAATATAAGTAAAATTATTATACTAAGTAATAGGAATAATTGCATTAATGAAGAAATATACATATATTAATATTATCAAAATAATGAACCATTGCAAAATATAAATTTAAACCTTCCTATTGGTAAAGATTGGTATATGTATTGAATTTATATATACTATAAATAAGAATAATAAATCAAATATTAAAATACAAAATTTTTAGTAATGTTAGCATAAAAAAATTTAATTTTGATGTTTAATTTATCATTTTATTCTAATTAATCAACAAAATAAATAACTCCTTGTAAGGTAAAATAATTTATTTTGAAGAATTAATTGTAACTCTTATATGTTATTTGTAATTTAATAACTATTAATCTTAATGTGATTTCTTTGTAAATCATTAATATCACAATAATTTAAAATATTTAGACTACTCATAAATTGTAATGATATTCATAAGACCAAAATATAATATACACACGCTAAATCACAAAATCAATTCTTGTATATCAAGTCTAAAATAGTACGACAAGTGGATAATTATATCATTAGTCATATTAAATATTTCATTTAGTTTTATGGTAGTTATCAAATATATTACACTTATTAAATATAGTCACTACCTAATTTGAAAACATGACTATTATTTCTACCTAAGGTTTCTTGTTTAAGGCTCTTTGAGACTCTAAGGGCCATTTAATTTCTTTCTTTCTTTACCTAGAAACCCTATTTTTTAGCACATAAACATGACTAGCATATTCTTTATCATGTAAATCATGACTACGAATAATAAGCACAAGTGAAAAATGGATCAAATTTATTAGTATTGTTTTACTTAGACCTTTGAAGAATAAATATATCTTTATGTATCTATATGGGGCCTTAATGGCAAAAGCCTTGTGACAAGGGATATTAGTCATTCTACAACATTATGTGCAATATCAATTGTACATATATATGCATAACATATAATCAATCCCTAGTTAAACCCACAATATTGACTTTCCAATAATACATGAAAATCAAATAAATTAATAGAAACATGTATGCGTCATAAAAAAGATGAAATAACAATTTTGAAATTTCAATCAAAGCATGTTATATATAAAGAAGCCAATGATGTTACATTGAAAATACTAAACTTTAATTGAATATTGGCCAACAAAAAGTTAGTGTCATGAACATAACATAATATCTTGTAATTAATCATACTTTAATCATAATTGTAATTAATACAATTAAAAAGTATGCTTTGATACCAAATATAAGAATATAATTAATAGTGAGTCATATTTAAATTAAGTGAAATGTGTACTTGTAATCAATTAATTAAAAAATTATAGACTTATAATCATAAAAACAATAAAAAAATTGATTAGTACTAATTTATAAGTATATATTGATGATTCACAAACTTCTTTTTATAAGCTAAGCTAATGACCTTATTAGTTGTTAACCCTTATCTCACTTCCATCAAGGTAAGTAGATGTTATTAATTTAAACTCAAACTAGTTGGCTTCAAGGAATAGAGATAAGTGAGTAGTTATAACTTTAATAATCACATTATAAATAATTATATAATATTTATCTTTAATCATGTAGGTCACACTTAAGGATAATTTTAACATGCCATGGTAGTGTTTGAATTATTAAAGTGAATTCCTCATTTAAGCTTAAGAATAAAGGAATATTGCAATGTCATGGCTTATACCGTGAGAATGAAGAAATTAGGTCTTAAAGTCATCAACAAAGGGAGAGAGAATGTGACATAGACATAGGTCCTAAAGTCATGCCATTAGCTTAATAGTATAGATAACAGAAGATTCAAATTAAGAAAATTTTTAAAGTTACTAACCTTAATTAAACAATTTCAAAGTTATTAACTTAAATTGACAAGATGTATAAATTACTAACCTATTTATGAACTTATCCTTATAGGAATATAATTAAGAGAAAAAAAAGGTCAACTCAATCAACCAAATGACCATTAAAAATAACATTACATAATTAAAATCCTTAATAAAATCATTGTTAAGTGGTTGAGGGTAATGTGATCCCATTTTGGTTTGATTTTAAGCAATTAAGGTTTGTGAGAAGATATAACTAGGATTAAACCATTTCAATTTAATTTAATCAATAATTTTATTGTTTATGTTTTAATTCAATTATAGTTTACACTTTAATTTTGATTTGGTTCATTCCATTTTAATGTTTTTCTTTTCATATAAAATTAAAGTACTTTAAAATTTTTAATTCTTGTTGTTAGAGAGATTATAAAAAAATTATAATGAAGGATATGAGAATAAAAAAAATTAAATAAATAAATGACTTGAACTCAATTCATAGTTAATTAAATTACATAGGTATTCTTTTGATTGTTTTCTACGCATGAAAAAATTAGTTCTAATAATGTATTTTTCACAATTTTAATGAATTGTTAACAAATCACAACTTTTCATTTTTTTTAATTTTGGTCCAATTGCAATGAATTAGTTTGAATCAATGATTTATGAATTTGGTTTGATTTGATTGCCATGTCAAGTCGGTTCATAAAAATTTGAAAATTTGAAATTTTGATTGGACTAGACTATTCTTTAAATACATTCTAACTTTTGATTGTAATTAAGGAGGCTAATCTAGTTCCATTTTGGCATAATTTCACTTCGAGCCATAACAAAGTCACATATAATTTAGGGTTTGGAAGTAAAGGTGTCAAAAGTTGACTTAACGTAACAACTAACTTGAAAAGATTTGACTCAAGTCAAATGGAGATATGAACCAAAAATAACTGGACCTCAATAATTATAACTTGAAGTGACCCAAATTTGAATATGCTGGACGCCACCCAATAAGTTTCACAATACATAAATATATTACTTTATTTATATAAATATATATATATATATATATATATATATATAATTTGTTTAATTTATATAATTAATTATTTATTATGTATATTAATTATTTTATATTAATATTAGATTTTTATCTTATATAATTATCTATTTACATTTTTGCATATTTATAAAATTTAGAAAATTTTATTCACATATACAAATATATATTATACGCTTAATTTATATAACATATATAGATAAAAAAAATATACGCGCATGCACATGTACATATATACATATTTATATACATAAATTATAAATAATATAAATATAAGTATTGTGTATAATATATTTATATATTTTGAACACAAAATAATATATATATATATATATATATATATATAAAATAAAAAATTAACAAAAAGATTTAATTTTTAGGGAGCATTCTGCTCACTCAACTATTCAAACCTACCCAAACTCATATATAAATAATGTGGAAGTGACCCGAACATAAAATAACACAAGACTTAAACATACTCTAACTCGGATACGCGCGACACCTTTGCCTGGGAGAGGGGGAGAGAGGCTGGACGAGACTGGAAATTCGTGGGGCCCATTTGAGAATAGAGGAAGCCAGCTCAGAAATCCTTCAGAGGGCATGGCACCGCATGCATTATCAACATCACGCGTTACGCGCGCCCGCACACGCACTCTCTCTAAGCGAATTCATCGGCCATCAGTTTCGTAAAGACAAAAAAAAACACAGAAACAAACGACAAAATTTCCGGCGAGGGTCACGACAACAAAAGAAAAACCGAAAACAGTTGTTGACCTTAGAGAACTGTGGGAGTGCTGCATCTCCGGATCTCCCTGACACCGTTGTCAGTTTAGAGGTTCGGTTCGGTTCTTTTTTTTTTTTTTTTTGGTTTGACTTTTTTCCCTGCTTTGGTCCTTTAAAAAAAAAAAAAGAAAACAAAGAGAGTCAAAGGAGGGAGAGAGAGAGAGAGAGCGAGATAGAGAGAGAGGGCGGGAGCGAGAGATGCCTGTTAGAAGAATGAAGGAATAATCTCGAATTTTCTCGGGAAAATGGGAAAATGATGATGAGGATGGTGGCGGTGGTGGTGGTGTTTGGCTTTGGCTGGAAGGAAAGTAGGGGGAAGCAAAGGGAAAGCGAGTTGGGTTTAGTTTTATCCATATTAAGAAGGCTTTTGGTTAGTTGGAAGGTAATTAATGCTGGAGCCAAGGCCAATTAACAGAGATAGATAGAATCGGATTGGGTGTGTGTGTGTGTGTAGATATAGATACTAGCAGGTTAAAGAGCACACGAAGACACTCA
>CM034059.1:3377587-3474131 GCA_019804595.1 Bruguiera parviflora
GTTTTAGTGGAAGCTTTTTTTTTTTTTTTTTTCTTTTTTTGTGTGTGGATTATCTCTTGTACGCTTAAATTCAGCCATTGGAATGTCTCTCTTTACTTCTTTCCAACTTATGAGGTCTCTTTCTTTCTGTCTCCGTTTCTATCTCTGCCTTTGAATCCTTTCGTAGATGCTTTTTATTTGGTTTCCTTTTTCAAAGAACTGAGTTCCATGATCTGTTTAAGTTTCTGTGTGTTTTATATGCATTTTTAAGTTGTTAGTTTATAGCTTCGTTTTTTTTTTCCCCCCTCTTTTATTTGATTCCTATATTGGAAGAGATATACTGAACTGAGGTGCTCTTTGATTCTGTTTCAGAAAGGAGAAAAGGGAACTGAGACTTTTAGACGATCAAAAGGGTATTGCTCACATCTGTATTTCCTTTGCGTGTATTCGGTTCCATTTTGGGCTGCTCTGTTTTGTGTTAGGACCTTGCTCTGGATCCCTCATATTTCTTGATTCTTGTCTTTGCTGATATTAAGGTTAAAGCTGAATCCTGTATGAGAATTTCTAGATGGTCTTCTCTCTTTTTCTTTCTTTTTTGGCATTGAAAATTTGAGAGTTATTATCGAATTGTTGAAACTTGAGAGTTTTCACAGGAGTTAAAACTGTCTTCTTGTCATTTTCCTATTTATCAAAAAAACAAAAATTGTTTTTAGACTTAGGATTTGTGTTGTTGGCGGAAAGTTTTAGACTTGGTTTATCTTTGAACTCTCTTGTTGGGCCATTCTGTATAATTTTCTAGGCTTTCTAGATTGTCAATTTTTTTAACTGTTTAGTCTTTTTCCTCTAGTTTATTGTTTGTCAACTGCCTTTTTGTTCCTTTGTTCTATGCTTTTTTTTGGCATTTTGGGATCGCTAAGTGAGCCAGTTCCTGGAATCCTCTCTTGACTACTAGTTCATGAGATGCTGTGATACACTATTTTACTGTTTTGTCCTTGTCTTTTGTTGGAAGAGAAAGTTCTGGAGATAAATGATTCCTTTTTTTATTTTTTGGGGGTAAAATTCAGTTATAGTTTCGATTTTGAGTTTATTCAAGATGAGTGTTTTCTCTCTAAAAATCTTTGTACCTAAATCTCTTCTTCATCCTTTCTGCAGTTGACCCATGCTATGTATGTATTGCAAGATTGTCCCATTTTCCCTTGCTGTTTCCTTAAACAGTTTCCCAATTTCTAACTCTCTGTCTTGGAATTGACAATTGAAGATTCAGTTATAAAAACATCATTTTTTTTTCCCCTCTATGGTTAACACTTTAGTTAGTGGTTGATAAGAATTGTACTCGTTAGTTGGATGTATGCAACCTGGCCGATCTTGTCTTGATTTCATTGTTCTTTATCTTTGTGTTAGTGGATTGATTCTTACTATGTGTTTTAAAATCAGTAGGTTGCACATGATTCATATGCTTGAAAATATCACTCTTCATAGTTTAAAAAATTCAAGAATGTTTTGCCTTTTGGCATCTACATCAAAATGAACTTTGGTAATGTCAGTACTACTTTTGTTTCAGACTTTGGTCGCATATTATTTATCATTTGTATCTTGAGTTAGTAGTCTTGTGCTTTTGTCTTGCTTACAAGAATTTATTTGGAGTTTCAACTATTGTAACTTCATAGGTATCATCATCTGCTCTTGTTTTACTTCTTGGATATATGTTCTAAGAAAGCTTTTAAAGGTTAAAGTTGTTTTACAGATGAAAAAGTTCGGTACAAACTCTCACCATGTTAATGCTTGATATGGTTATGTTACGATAATTTAGCTCCATCATCTTTTATTGCCTCACAAATGTGTTATTTTGAAGTTAAACTTCAAGATTTGCAAGCTATATATATCATTAAGCTTAGGGTTTTTTTAGTGTAGATCTCTGTAGTACACATATTTCTGGGGATTTATGCCCTTAGTGTTTCTTGCAGATAGTAGTCAGGTATATTTTCACATGGGACCATGATCCATAGGCTCAATTCTAAAATGGTCAAGTGTAATGACATTGGGCCAAACTCCATTGGAACTGAGTCCCAAAAAGGTGTTATAAAGAAAAATCATAATGGAGTATCTTGTGATATCAAGGACAATAAATGTGATACTGATAAACTATTTCATGTGAAAAATGATGAAGATGCGGATTGCCTCAAAGTTTAATTGTCCTATGTATGACAATGAGAAGAAAATAACAGACTCTGTGGCACCAATACCATCTAGTGATTGTTCATTGACAATACCTTCATTTGAGAAGGACTCAGTTATCCTCATGGACAAAAGTGTCAAGGAACACGAGCTGCCAGAGTTGATGGTTTGTTATCAAGAGAAAACCGACCATGTGATTAAGGATATTTGTGTTGATGATGCAATGCCTTCCCAAGGCAAGTTTCTGTTTGACACAGGCATAGATGAGACTACTTACTCATTCTTCCCCCTTGGGAAAGACGTAAACAGTGGGAACCAGAAAGAGAGAATTGATATTGATACGTCTGTCCCAGAGGTGGTAAAATCTCCAGCTGGAAGAGAAAAAGTGAATCTCCCATTGCCCTTTCCATATTCAGATAAAAAGGGTTTACAAAATGGATTGCCCTCTGATGTTGGCTGCAAGTTTTCCACTCTGGGTGGGGAAGTAAAAGATGTTAAAACAGATCCATTCGAAGAGATTTTTTCTCTCAGAGACTTTCTTTCAGTGCCTGAATTGAATGAAGAACTTTCTGATTTCAAGCCATCTATTGAAAGCATGGTTGAAGCAAAAGAACAGTCTCTTCAGGTACACATCTCAATCGAGTTAAGTTTGAAATGCAGCAAAGGCTTTGTAATCATACTAAGGCTCAATCTTTCTGAAGATCTAATTATCTATGTACTCAATAATGGGGTATGTGATTTCCATTTTTCATCTTCTTCTTTCATTTTGTTTTTTCATTTACCCAAATAAATGGGGCTTGCAAAATGAATTTGCTGTTGTTATATTTCTTGTGCACTTTTGTAAACTTACATTGATGATCTTATAAACCATAGTTATTAAACTCGGGTTGGACATTGACTCAAAGAGGGGAGTTGAGTCACGAGTCATTAATTCAACCAGCGGGCAATAATATTTAATGTTATTAAATTTATGTATATGTTTTTGAAATTTTTTCACATTTAACATGATTTCATAAATTTTAAGTAAATGTAAACATTTTTTTTATAATTATAAGAATAAATTTGTTCATATATATTTTTTGATATTTTATAAAAATTGAATTATCTTAATATAAAATATTATTGTATATTTTGAAACATTACAAATAAAATAACATTTTATTAAATTAAATTTTTAATTTAATATTTTAACTTTAAGGTTAAGTATTTTTAATGATAAAATATTAAAATAAAAATAATAAATTAAAAAAAAAAAAAAAACCCACGTTCAGGTCACTTGGTTGACCAGTTTGACCATATCATTTTCGGTAAATTGTCCAACTAGGAGTTTTAGGGAACTGGACTGGTTTGGGGTCTGGTTCACCAGTCCAGTCCAAGTTTAATAACTATGGTAAGAATATCATAAGCAGTAGGAAGTGTCGAAAACCTCTGCTGCAAAAATAATTAAAATGCATTTTATCATCAGCGAAACATCAAAGATAAGGCATCATTTTCTCGTTAATGAATAGCTTGACATAGGACCTGCCACAGTCATATCTGTTATCCATGCTAGTTGCTGTGTAAAATGACTACTGGACCTCTGGTCGGTCTTATAAATTTTATTTCAGCTTCATTTTCGTATACATTGGGTATATGGCAATGGTGATAGATTAATGGGTGAGTACGAAGAGCAGCGGTAGGGTATGTTATCTTTAGCATGCAATATAGCATATAATGTTTTAAATGCGTTGCAGAGGCCAACTGAAGGTACTATCTTGGCTCTAAATTCTCCCTCTGAAAATGCCGGTGAGGAAGCGATCTCAGGAAAGTCTCCCTCAGTTTCTAGATCTGAAGAATCAGACCCCAGCCATGTTGAGGAAACAACCTTGGCAACTCCCCCAATGAATTCTCCAACTGATGAATCTGACGTTGATTGTAATGAGCCTGTCTTATCGAAGGCTGCTATGATCTGTGCAGTCGAAAAATCAGATAATTGGGACCATGTACTAAAAATGTCTCAGGCTGTGGATTCTGTGCCCGAGAAATCAACCAATATAGTTACAGATGAATTATCTTACGATAGTAAGCTGGAGACCAGAGGCATTACCTTTGACTTAGACTCTTCTGCATCTGCAGCAAGCAAGAAACAAAGGAGTCCTCAAAATATTGATTCAGAACTTTGGGTAACTGAGAAATCATTGAGGCTTGAAGATTCTAATGTGGTACCAGTTTCAAGCCAACTTCAGCACAGTCAGGGGGAGTCAAGTTTCTCTGCAACAGGTCCCTTGTCAGGCCTGATAACATATTCAGAGCCAATTGCATACTCTGGCAGCCTATCTCATAGATCGGATAGTAGCACTACTAGCACCCGTTCCTTTGCTTTCCCAATGTATATAGCTCACCAAACAATCTATTTCATATTCATAGTATTTCCTAAATTATTTTGGAATGCATATCTAATGTTTGTGCTTTTCATATTTGCTGGCAACAGATTACAGTCTGAATGGAATAGCAGTCCTGTAAGAATGGCAAAAGCAGACAGGAGACATATGCAGAAGCATAGGAGATGGAGGGAGTGCTTTTTCTGCTGTAGATTTTGAATGTTTCTGGTTTCTTCATAGGTTGAAATCAAAAAACAAAAAAAAGTTACACATCTTAAAGATATTAGTTCATGATCTTGGGGGGTACCATACATATACATGTTCTTTTTCTGCCTTGGGTTGTCTTAGGCTACATTTTTATGCTGCTTAGTTTGATTTCATGCGAGAGGCTAGAGATGCAAGTGATATCCTATGATTTGTTACTTCATTTGCCTTTAGGTGGAATGATTTTCAGATTCTCTCTGGGGGTAGATGTTAGACATTCTGTGCAAAATTTCCTTTAAACATGCAAAGAACTCTCTTTGATCACATTTCATTCGGTTTGTGTTTCTTGAAAAGTAATATGAAATTCTTTTTTGTCATTTTCATGTTAAAAAAAAAAAAGGTTTGCAAAAACAGCATAATCCGTAAATTCTGAGATGCTTTTCCGCACTAAAAGGCATTGGACAAAGGTATTGCTGCTGAGAATTGCATGGAAACACGCGTTGGTAACTTTAGTCCAGCGTGAAGCTGAATAAAGAATGTTGGCACGGGCATTTTCTGGGGGCGGAAAAAAACAAATCCAGCCCTCACCATTTGCGCCTCTTATATCAAAGTTCATTTTTATTTTTTATTACGTAATTATATTTATTATCACACATAATAATCATAAAATAATATTAAAATATTTTTTTAATTTTATTTATTTATAATAATAAATAAAATATAATTAACTTACATTTCATTTATTTATTATGTGTTGTTTAAATAAATTTAATTAATTTTTTTATAGAACAATTTATTGTTATTATTATTATTAGTTAAATAAACTTAATTATTCTTTTTATAATTAAGTTTATTTACGTTGATGAATCTTTTCACTTTGATATCACTTGAACAAATGTTACTTTGATTGTGCCATAATATGGTTTTTTTTTTCTTTTCTCTTTTTTGTCTCTCTCTTTTATTTCTTTTTGTTTCTTTCTTTCTCTCTCTCTCCTAATCTCCTTTATTTTCTCTCTCCTTTAATTGCCAAGGAAAAAAACAAGAATGAAAAAGTTTATATTTGAGTTATTAAAATTTTAATTGTTATCTAAATCACTAATTTAAAAATCATCCAATTTAAGTTCATATTATTAAAAATAATGCATCAATGAGTAAGAATTATTAATTTTTTTTTGGAAAGCCTATTAAGTGCTCATATGACACTAATATATTTACTCATATGACAAAACTCATTTATCCCAATCAACAAAAAGAGTTCACTTGTACTAAGTACGTTTCTCTCTCATCACAAATCATTTCTTCACTTTTCTCTTGATAATTTCTTTTTTACACACTCTCTCTATCTTTTCTATGAAAACAACAATTTGAAAGGAATCAAAGAAAGTATATATAAAGACATCATAACATAGGCCCAAAGCTCATATTTTATAAAAACCTAATTCACCCTTTTTAACCCATTAAGCCAAAGCCTTTTAGGCTCTAAGCAACCCTTCTCATAGTTGTAAGACAAATCTAAGCAAATTCAACACCCTATTTGTTACATTGCAGAATGAGACATGTGTCGCCACTAATATAGTTATCACACATGTCCAAACAAATGCCTTTAACCTCTATAAGGTGCATATGTAAAGGCATCACACCACTACTCTCACCACTAATAGTATCTACCAATAAATCATATCATACTCTTTTTGAAAGGTATTAGCCTAACATGCTAACTTAACTAATCCTTTCACTCATTAACCAATAAGAATCCTTAAAAAAGTTAACAAATACTTTATACCTTTACAACTTTTGAGTAATTTCTTTTTCTTTAAGTTATCACCTTCTTTCTCTACTCCTCAAAGGTAACAAAAAAAACTAATAATAAGGAAATCATAACACAGGCATAAAGCCTATATCCCATTTAAGCCTAATTCACCCTTTTCAACTCATTAACCTAAAACTTCCTAAGCTCTAAGCAACCAGTCACATGGTTGTATGATGGATCTATATAAGTTTTACACCTTACCATTACTCTTTAGGCTATAAGACACATATCACCACCAACATCACTCTAACACTCATACACTTGCATAATTACCTTTAATCTCTGCAAGGTGCACCTTAAAGGCATCATATGACTCCTTTCACCACTATTAGTGTCTATAAGAGATCACACCACATTACTTTTTAAAGGGTGTTATACTAGTATGCCTACTTAGCTAGCCTTCTCACCCATAAGCCAATAAAAACACTCAAAAGAGCTTATAAATACTTCATGCCTCTACAACCTCTAAGTAATTTCTTTTTCTCCAATTTATCACTCCTCTTCTCTACCTTTTAAACCTCTCTTTGACTTAGGCAGTAAAATGATAACTCTAAACCATAAGCTAGTACCCTTCTTATAGGTTATAGATTCGTTATGTGAAAATAACTTTTTCTTTCTTTTTTTTTGTAAGAAATAATTGTAAAACTCCATATATCTAATCCTTTCTTAGAAAACATAGTATGAGACTTATGTACTAAAAAAAAACTTTATAAGCTCATTGTTACATTATAAACTTTATAAATTTTGTGACATTAAGTTATTAATACTCAATTCAATTATTTTAAGTTACTAATTTTCTTTTTTTTTTTTGAGTAAGACTACATGAATACAAAAATGGTGGGTCTAAGTGGGCAAAAAAGGTTTTCATACTACATACAAGACATTTTTTATTACATGCGAAAAATCAATGTAATATAAAATGTCTTATATGTATTTTAAAAACAATTTGTATTTATTCCAATCTATCATTTTTATATCCATCTAGATTTTTTCTTTTCAAAATTGGATTAATGAATTTTTAGTTAAACTTTGTTAAAAAACTCTACATGTCACTAGCTTTCTATAAGGGTTATATATTATCTTCATTTAATGGATAGTCTTATTTTGTTAATTAATTAGTAGTCTTTTATAGTAAAATTTAGAGTATAAATCCTAACATACCATATTTTGCATGCTCTCATAAGTTAAAAAAGCAATAGTTTAAAAATAAAAGAAAAAAACATATGGGAAAATAAGTAATTTTTAACCTTTAATGGGTCTATTTCTGCAAGAAAAGATTGGGGCTAGAGACTTCCTAATGAATCCTTTTATATGGGAAAAGATTAAGGGTCATAGGCTCCTTATCTTTTTTTTTTAAAAAAAAAAAAACAAAGAAAGAAAGAAAATATAAACAAAAAGGTGAAGATATTCCCTAATAGATCATTTTTTATGGTAAAAGATTATAGGTAGGAATGTCAAAGGCCCCCTTATCTTTACCTAAAAAATAATATAAAAAAAAAGGGTGAAGATAAAGGGCCTTTGGCCCTTTAATGGACATCTTTATATAGAAAAGGATTATAAACAAAAAGCTCTTTATCTTCTTTTTTATTTTTTTTTAAAGAGGAAAAAATTGGCCTCCTAATAGATCTTTTTATATAGAAAAAGATTAAAGAATAAATATCTTTATCATAAGAGAGTTGAAGTCCTTTATCTTTTCCTTAAAAAAAACAAAGAAAGAAAAGTGAAAGATTAAAGGCTTTTAACAAACCCCTTTATATGAAAATATATTGAGGGTTACAAGTCTCATATTTTCCCTATTAAAAAAGAAAAAAAGAAAAGAAAGGGAAAAGATAAGGGGCCTTTAACTCTTTTAAGGCATAAAAACTCTACCTCTCTAATAGTTCATTTTATATAGGAGATGATTAAAGGATAAAGACTTCTTATTTTACCTCTATTTTCCCTTGAAAAAAAAAAAAAAACAATAAAGAGAGGTGAAAGATAAGGAATCTCAAATAAATACCTTTATGCAGAAAAAAATATTCGAAACCTCTAGCCCCTTATCTTCCCTTTATAAAATAAAAGCAAAGAAAAAGATAGAGGACCTTTGGCTACCCTATGGATGGCACACTAGTTCTTTAATAGATCACTTTATGTGTAAAAAGATTAAAAGGCAAAGCACATGTACCATAAGGGAGGTTAAAGACCCATTTTCTTTTTAAAACTCTACAATACATTCTTAAAAACCCTTTATGTTTCCCTTAAAAAGGAAAGAGAAAAAAGGAAGATAAAGATCTTTAGTCCCCCTATAATAAAAAGTCTTTAACTACCTAATATATCCTTTTATGTATGAAAAAAGTTGGGACCTTTTACCCCCTTATCTTTCCATTAAAAAAAAAAAAAAAAGGAAGGATAAAGGGTGACAAGAGGGTCTTTAACTCTTTAATGGATCTTTTAGTGTGAAGAAAGATTTGAGGCCAAAGGCTCATTGTCATCAAAGGGCCCTCAATCTTTCCTTCTTAAAAAAAAGCTAAAAAGAAAAGGAAAGAGAGAAAGGATAAACATAAGAGACCTCTAACCCATAATAGATCCCTTTTTGGAAAAGGAAAGATTGTGAGTTAAAGAACCCTTATTTTTCCCTTAAAACAATAAGAAAAAAAGAGTCTAATAGATCTCTTTACGTGGAGGTCAAATACTTCTTATTTTTCGCTTTAAGAAAGGAACACAAAAAAAAAGAAAAAGAGAGAGAGAGATAAAGAAGAAAGGGGACCTTTGACTTTTTAATGGATTTATTAATATAATAAAGACCTTTCATCATAAGGGACAAAAGGTGCTTTATTTTTTCATTTAAAAAAAAAAAAAGGAACAAGATAAAGTGCCTCTAACCCTTTTATAATAGAGAGTTTATAACAATCCTCATGTTTTAAGAAAAGATTTAGAATGTTGTATCCTTATCAAAAGGCAATTAAGAGAACTTTAACCTCTTAATAAATCTTTGATGTGAGAAATGATTGGTACTAGAGGTCCTATATCTTACCTTTAAAAAAAGGAATTAAAAAAATAAAAGGAGAAAGGTACAGGGCTAAAGTCTTTTTTATGGGGAAAGGACTTTAACTATTTAATGGTTCTTTTTGCATGAAAAAATGATTAGAGTTATAAATACCTTATCATAAAGGGTACATAAGCTTTTTATCTTCTTTAAAATCTCTAATGTACCCTTCTGTATGAGAAAAGATTATAGGGTAAAGGTCCTCTATATTGCCTTAAAAAAGGAAAAGAAGAGAAAAGAAAAAAGAAAAAAAGAAAGATAGAGGGTTTTTGGTTCTTTAATAAATCCATTTTTATGTGAAAAAATTAAGGGTTAAAAACCTCTTGCCATAAGGGAGTCAAAATTTAATTATATTTTTCTCAAAAAAGAAAAAGAAAAATATAAGACTTTTAGTCCTCGTATGATAAGATAGCCTCTAGTTTCTTATTAGATCTTATAATGAAGAAAAAGATTTTAATCTTACTTTTTCTTATGCAAAATAATAATAATAATAAATAAAAATAAAGAAGTTACATGGTCTTTAACCTTCTCATGACAGGGGAACTTTGTCCTTCTATTGAATTCTTATATATATATATATAAAAAAATAGGGCTAAACCCTCTACCATAAAGGGAAATAAGAGCCTTTAACTCTCTAACGGATCCCTTTATATGAAAAAGAATTAGGGGCTAATGTCCTTTATCTTTCCTTTAAAAATTAGGAAAAGAAAAAAAAGAAAGAAGATAGAGGATCTCTAACCCTCCAATGGCATAAAGAACTCTCTAATAAATCTTTTATGTTGGAAAGGATTAAGAGTCATAAGTAGTCCAAAGGCTTTTAATCTTTTTTAAAAATCATTTTATATCTAAATCAATCATTTTGCTATAAAAAAAATTAGCTCTTAGATTTTGAAAATGTCAAAAGTTGGGCTTGACTTTAGTAGTATATCTAGTAAGGGACTGGCCATTAAAATTTTTATTTTTAGTAAGTCCATTCATAGGTGATTTAGAAGCCTCCTATTTTCTTTGAACTCCCTAATTAATGCTTTTATGTAAGAAAAGATTAGGAGTTAGAAGTCTTTTGTCATAAGAGGACCAAAGACTACTTATCTTTTTCCTAAAACAAAAAAGAAGAAAAAAGAAAAAAAGATTAAGGGAAATATTGAAGGCTGTTAGCACCTGTATAGTAAAGAGCCTTTATCCCTTTAATAGATACCTTTGTATGTGAAAGAATTATGGATCAAAGGTTTAAAAAATGGTGGATATGGGGCTTTTAACTCCCCTATGGTAAGGAACTTATAGCTCTATAATGGATCATTTAATGTGGATAAAGATTTAGGGCCTAAAACCCTATATTATAAAAAAAGTAAAATGCCCTATATTTTTCTCTTAAAAGAAAAAAAAAAAGATAATGGGCAACCCCTTAACAGATCCATTTAAACAAGGAAAAAATAATGGGTTGAAGGCCTTTTGGTATAAAAAGGTCAAAGACCCACTTTCTTCTCCTTTAAAAAATAAAAATAAAAAAGGCAAATATGTGAGACCTCTAACTCCTCTATGACAAAGCTCTTCTAACTCAATGCATCTTATTGTATGCGAAAAAATTAAAAGCCAAAGACCCTTTATATTTTGATTAAATAAAAGAAAAAAGAGATGAGTGGTAAAATGAAAGGCCTTTAACTCCTTATTGCATCTCTTTGCATGGAAAAAGACTAGGATCACTCCCTTAGCCTACCTATGTTCGAGGGTCTTTCCCTTTTATAATAATAATCCTTTGGTCTTATTAAAGATTTCTTTATGTGAAAAATGATTAGGAACCAAAAGTTTCGTATCTTCTCTTTAAAAAAAAAAAACAAAGAAGAAAAAAATAAGAGAAGACAAAGGTCTCTAGTAAAGCTTTAACACCTTAATACATCCCTTTATATGGAAAAAGTTGCACACCAAAATCTTTAAATCTAAACCATAATTTTCCATTTTAAAAAATAAAAAATATATAAAGGAAAAGATAGAAAGCCCTTAACATCCTAATAAATACCTTTGTATGGAAAAAGATTAAAAGTTAAGAGTCTTTTGATATAAAAGGTAAGGTCTCTTGACATAAGAGAGCAAGGGTCCCTATTTTTTCCTTAAAAAGAAAAAAAAATAAAAGGGGAAGATATGAAACTTTTTAACCCTTAATAGATTCCCTTTTATAGAAAAAGATTAGAACATAAAGGCCCTTTATCTTCACCTTATAAAAAATAATAATAATAAAGAAGAAGACGAAAGGTCTCTAGCCATTTAATTGATCCCTTTGTTTACGAAGCCCTAATCTTTCCCTTAAAATAATTAAAAAATAAAAGTAAGGGAAAGGATAAAGATGATAGGGGGTGTCTAACTCCTTAATATATCCATTAATATAAGAAAAAGATTGGGGACTAAAGGTTTACTACCATAAAAGGCCAAAGACCCACTAATTTTTTCATTAAAAAAGAAAAGAAAGATGAGAAGATAGAGATCCTTTGACCCCATAAAGATTCCTTTTTATGGAAAATGATTAATGGTTAAAGGCCACTTATACTCCTTTAAAAATAAAATAAAATAAATAAAACATAAGGACTAGCTTTTATAAACCCTTTTGTATGGAAAAAGATTGTAAGGCCAGATGCTCTTTATTTTCCTTTAAAATAAAATAAAAAAAGATGAAGGGGAAAATTATAAGCATTTAGCCCTCTAATGGATCTCTTTTTCTTAAAAAATAAAAATAAAAATAAAGGAGATAAAAGCCTCTTCCATTTAAAAAAGTACAAAAAGATAAGGTGTCCTTAGATTCCTAATGGATTCCTTTATATAAAAAAGGATTGGAGCTAATGGCTTCTTATATTTTCCTTAAAAAAAAGGATAAATGGAAAATAATTGGCCAAACACCCATAATCTTCCTTTCTTTTTGAAAAAAAAAAAAGTGTAAAATAAAAGGCTCTTAACCCTTTCATGACAAAAAGCCTTCAATAAAAGGTCTCTAGCCTTCTAATAGAATACTTTATGGAAAAAAGAGATTAAGGACCAAGGGCCACCCATCTCTCCCCTTAAAAAAATGAAAGGAAAAAAAAAAAGTGGGAAAATGAGCAATCTCTAATTCCACTATAGTAATAAGCCTCTAACTTTTTAATATAACTCTTTGTACAAAAAATTATTAATAATAAGAAATCCCTTATCTTTCACTTAAAAATAATAAAAATAAATAAAGAAAAAAAGATAAGGGCCCTTTGGCCTCCAAATGGATCACTTTGTATTGTAAAAAATTAAAGGTTACAGGCTTTTTATCATAAGATTTAATAGACTCCTACAACAAAGGGTCTCTTTTCCTTAAAAAAAAAGTAATAAAAGGAAGATATGAGAGCCTTTAGTCACCTTATAACTTAAGATTTTTATCTCTCTAATGAATCTTTTTATGTAGGAAAAAATTTAAAAATAAAGTGTCTTATCTTTCTGAATACCATAAGGATTTTATCATATGAACTTGCCTTTTTTTTTTTTGTTTTTTTTTTCAAAGAATTGGGTTTAAGAATTTGTTTGAATGAATGATTTGTAGCCTTCGATTTTTTTTTCCACTAAGAAATATTTTTCTCTTATTTTTTCTTTTTCAAAAGGCAATTATTATGTTTCCTTTTCTAATTGTAATTAAGAGCACATAACCATCTGAAAGGCTTGTTTGAGATGGCTATTGGGTTTTGCTGTTCTAGTTGCCAAACTGACTTAATGCGACAAACATAACTGACTGTTTGATAAAAGTCAAAAATTTATGCAGAGCCATTAACGCAATCATCGTATTCCTCTGGGTTGTGTAGGTATAATCTCTAATATTTTTCCTATCTATGCATCGAAACTTCAAATGTGTGCTTAATACAATTTTAAAGTGACGAATAAGTATTACTAAAATTGTTTTTGGCGTCTGATGATTCCCCAATCATCTTCATGCTGCTAGGCTCCTATTATTTTATTTTTTTATTTGTTTTTACCAAAACAACACTTACCACTATTAGCAAGATGAAATTTCACATGGCAAAAGCCTCGAAACCCAAGTTAAGAAAGACCCACGTTGTAGTTGCTTCTCATTAACATGGGTTCCATCACCACTAGCCCTTGGAACTGAGGTAGTGGCTGATTTATTGAAGGATGGCCTTCCACTTTCCTATGACATCTGAACAAAAATCGGATAACCACATTACTTGTCTTGGGAATGTGGTTTCTAGAGACCATTTTCTGGGTGGTTTTGTTAGATTCTCAATAGCATTTGGGCGATACTCTTTTTGGAAGGAAGGTTGTGCCTGTTTCAGTTGTCTATCAAAAGTTCTTAGTAAAATTACTCCGAGCTTTGAAGGGCTATTCATCTAGGCTCTGGTTCCAACAGATGGGTTTCTCAGTTTTTGTCAATAACAATCCAGTGTTTGTAGATTTTCGTTGGTCAAGACGAATCTTTCAGAAATCTGGGCTTCTAGAGGGTGTTTTCATTCCAAGGAGAATCAACAAGAGTGGTAGACGATTTAGCTATGTGAGATTCATTATATTGAGCTATTAGATGTACACTTTCAGATAGGCGACGAGCAATGCTTCACAATCATTGTTCTTTTAACTTTTGACTCAAAAAAAAAAAAAGCTGACTCACTATTTAATAGCCTCGAGTTGTTACTACAATCTTTTTACGAGGTGAAGCATTTGGTCTTTAGGAGTGGTATGAGTAGAATGTCTCCCTCTTTATGCCTGGAATAGGGAATTTCTCACTATGATTGGGGTCATTGGGGAAGTTTTGTCAGAATCTTTGCTTCAACGATGGATGTATTATTAATGTAAATTTAGAAACCAAGATTCCCAACTCAATAACTATTTGGGTGAACGGAAAACAATACACCATTAAGATGATATGTGAGCTTCTTGGTATTAATTGTCACAGGTCTAATCTTTTACCTCCAAATTTTTGGCCTTATGATAGTACTAAGTACCTCACTTAATCTCAGTTAACTCACATATATAGAGAGACAACAACATATTTACAGAAAAATTCTCTAACTTTTATTATTTTTTTACTAAGTACAAAGAAACTGCCAAAATTTATAAGTGTTTTTCTCTCTATACTTTTTCTCTCAATTTTTTGGTTGATGTCCCTTAGTTAATACCTTACATACATATATATAAACTACATGACTTGGCTACCAAGCCAATCATGTTTAGTGGGGCATTCCCTACTACTAGGAATACTTCCTATAAATTAGGCAAAACATGAGTTTGTATTTATAAAAACCCTATCACCTCACGTTGAACTGGTTCAACCCTCATCTGCTACCTACCCATGTATTCTTTGCCTCAAGGAGAGTTTACTAGCACATCAGACCTATGCAATTATTCCTCCCCATAATTTATGCAGATAAAATTGCAAAGACCTGGTGGTTTTGCCCTATATCCCATGAATTTCTCTTTTTATGGTACATGGGTAAAACCTTACCCACACTATCACTTGTCCTTTTATTGCCCAATTTATGTGTTTTTTTTATATTGTTAGCCTAGACCCCCTGTCAATGCACCAATCTCCTATGTTGTTGGCCTGGACCCTTGCCTATGCGCCAATTTTTTGTGTTGATGGCTTGGTCCTTTGCCTATACGCTAATTTCATATGTTGTTATTTTGGACCCCTGCCTGTGCACCAGTCTTGTATGTCGCTATAGCCAACTTGCAGGGCTTCTATTAGCCAACTCATTCCTTAACTAACCTCTCAAAGGAGACGTGCAAACCCCCCTAAAAAGTATTAGGAAATCTGGCCTTCTGGTAAAAGAATACATTAAAGTGTTAAAGTGATAACTCCCTTAATTGGTAACTGCTTGTGCAATATGCTGTCAAACTAGTAATCCAACACCTTTCTCCTTTATGCCAATGTCATAACTCGTTGTCCCTTGATTGCAACGCGTGCCTACTTAGTGTTATTGTTAAAGCCCACATCTATCTCTCTTAGCTTACTGCCATGCACATTGACTCTTGCATTTGCCTTCTTTCCTTTGACGTGCTCATCTCACACCAACTTTATGCCAAGCATTGGTACAAGGCATCATTAATACTTGTATTTCCCTATGCAGGGACTTAGGGGGCTAATAAACGACCCCTACCTGTAAAAGCCAATGTCCTCGTTGGTGGAGTAGACCGGCCTTCTCGTTCCTACACCTCCAACTTTTCGCTAACCTTGCCTTTTAGGGTAGAATTCCACTTAATTGGTTGCTATCACCTATAAGTAGCATAACCCCTATCATAAACTCTTCCAAAGTTGGAGTTATACCATGGAGAAAACTCGTAATACAGCATTCTACTATCTCCCATAATCTTCCTCATCTTGTTTATGCCATTTTGGGTCATATCAAATGGAACTCCTATTGAACTTGCACGACTGTCCAACACTAGCTGCTTCTTTACTCGATTATGTAAGATCAGCTTATGGTTTATGACATGCCACTATGAAGGAGGGCCAACATTCCCTTTGCCTGAGATTCAATAGCCCTCAATGCTACTAAATATTTCACACCTCCCTCTCTCATTCCTTGCTACACCTGCAAGGTAGACAGCACAACATAAGTTTTCCCACCTTTACTAGTAAGATGATCCTCTTTACCAGTAACAAAACATAGTTACCTCTCATCCATGATCAGTAACCTACCTAAACGGGGCATTAGTGCAATTTTCGCTTGTACAAATAGATCCATCTTTAGGATCACATCAAAATCATCCAACAACATTATGGAGAAATCAAATTTACCAATTCATTGACCCAAAATTACCTTAACTCCTTTTGTCGTTCCCAGAATATCATATGTCACCGAGTTGATTGCCTTCACACTGTTGTCACTCTTGCATACCTTTAACCCAAGTGAGCCAACCACTCTTTTTGTAATGAAGTTATAAGTTATGCCAGAATCCATTATGACCAATAGCTTTTGCCTTCTTAGCCCAATTTTCACATAGATCAAGGTGGATGATGAAGCACTTTTTGTATGCACAACATTGATCAACCATAGAGGATTGACTCAAGAAGGATTGCCATTACCATTGCTATCCCCCTCATTAGCCACCAAGGCACTTAATTTCTCCTTCTATGGGTACTCTTTTATCTTATACAGATCAATGCAAACAAAATAACTTGAGTTTGATTTGCTTTTACCTTGGTCCAGAACAACAATTTTGCCTTTTCCTTTACTGTCGTCCCCTTACTTGCTTTCTCGAGAGTCCTCTTTCTTTTTCCTACCCTTCTTTTTAGACAATTTGCCATTTAAAAAATCTAAGGAGTTGATTTAGAAATCCACTAAACCATTAACAACAACAATTGCGAAGGGTAAGTCCTTCACACTTTGCCACTAAAACTTGATTTGCGCCCAAGGTTGGAGTCCTGACACAAAATTAAACAGCTCGTCCTCATTCGACATATTACGAATGTCTAGCAATAGGGAGTTGAATTCCTTGACATAGTCATGAATTGTGCCACTACGCCTCAATCTCTTCAACAACTCCTTCACAACCCATGACGTATTGCAAGGCAGGAATTGATCCTTCAATTCCTTTTTCAGCATATCCCATGTCTTAATCTGAGGCTTGCCCAAGCTAGTATCGTCATCAAGTCTTGTTCGCCACCACAGTTTGGTGTCCTTGGCAAGATATATGCTTGTGAGTGTCACCTTCTCCTCTTCAGGCACCCTTATTGCTATGAAGTATTACTCTATGTCCCACAAGAAGTTTTTGATTATTTTGGCATTTCATTCCCCCTCAAAGGCCTTAGGTTCAAGAACTTTCATTCTTCTAGACAACTCAATAACACCATTAGGTGGGTTGCCTATGACCTTCTTCGGGACAGCAACATTACCTTATATATTGCCAAAGGTCTATGCCTAAGTACCGTCAAGACTGCTATAATGAGATTATAAGAGACATATTGATTTCTTTAGTTCATCCAGCCTTGCCAAGACTGAGAGGACCTGTTCCTCAGAGGCACCACCAAGCATCTGTTCAATCTTAGACACCTGCTTACGAATTGTTTTAAGTTCAGATCCACCTGCTATGAATTGAACCAACATATGATACTAATTGTCATAGGGCCAATCTTTCACTCTCAAATTTTTGGCCTCGTGATGGTATTAAGTAGCCTACTTAGTCTTAACCAACTCACATACACACAAAGATAACAACACATTTACAAGAAAACCTTCCAACTTTTATTAATTTCCCATAAAGTACATAGGAACAGTCAAGACTTACAAGTGTTTCTCTCCCTCGATTTTTTGGTTGGTGTCCCTTGGTTGACACCTTACACACACATATATAGGCTGCATGATTTAGCTGCTAAATCAATCATACTTAGTGGGGCATTCTTTATTATTAGGAGCACTTCCTATAAATTATATAGAATATAAGTCTGCATTTATGGAGAGCCTTACACCTCACGTTAGACTAGTTCAACCCTCATTTATTGCTTACATACATTCTTTTTGCCTTAAGTAGAGCCTGCTAGCACATTAAACTCATATAGTTATCCTTCCCTATGATTTCTACAGCTAAAGTTGTAGAGGCCTGGTGATTTAGCTTTATGTCCTATGAACTCTTCTTTTCATGGTGTATGGGTGGAACCTTACTCATATTGCCACTTGTCCTTCTGTTGCTCAACTTATATGCTTCCCTTATATTGTTGGCTTAGACTCCCTATCCATACACTAGTCTCCTATGTTGCTAACTTAGACCCTTGTTCATGCGCTAGTCTCTTGTGTTACTGGCCTAGTCCTTTACCTATGCGCTACTTTTATGTGTTACTAGTCTGGAACCTTGCCCATGCACTAGTCTCTTATGTTGTTATAGCCAACTTGTAAGGATTCTGTTACTTAACTCATTCTTTGGCTAACCTCTCAAGGCAGATATGCATACTCACCCTTAAAAAGTATTAAAGAATCTGACCTTTTGGTAAGAAGACACATTGAAGTACTTAAGTGATCACTCCCTTAATTGGCAGCCTGCTTGCACAACTTGCTACTAAACCAATGATCCAACACCCTTCTCCTTTGTGCCAATGCCTTAACTCGTTGCCTCTCAACTGTAATGCATGCTTGTTTGGTGTTAATGTTAAAGCCTGCATCTACCTCTCCTAGCTTATTGTCATGCACATTGACTCTTGCATTTACCTTATTTCCTTTAACGTACTTATCTCATGTCAACATTATGTCAAATATTAGTATAAGGCATCTTCAATACTTATATTTCCTTATCTAGAAACTTAGGGAGCTAATAGTAATCATCTCATGGTAATTCATAATAAGTTAGAGAGTGGTGGTATGAACTGTTGACCTTAAGGTAATTTAAAGAGGAAAGTAAATTACATTTATTTCATTTGATAATTTAGTTTACACTTAATTTTAATTTTTTAAAAAAGAAATAAAATAATTAATAATAAATAATATAATTAAATAAAAGTAAAAAAAATAAAGAGAAAAAAGTATATATATAAAAATTTAGTTTAAATTAAGAATTTATATCAATTTCTTAAGATTTGTTTTTAATAATTTAATTTTACTAATTTTTTATAAGGTAAAGATAACTATTTATATTAAATAAAGAATCTTAATTACAATAAAATTCTAATAAAATTTTCATAAGAATATAACAATTTTTTAATATTTAGAATCTTACTTTTTATCATTTTTCTTTAAAGTATTTTTATTCTTTTTTCAATTTTAACTTTTTTTGTTAGAATTTTTACTTTTAATTTCTTATTTTTATATTTTTAATTAAAAGAGATTTAGTTAATATTATTTTTTTAAAGTATTTTTATTTTTTTCTTAATTTTAACTTCCTAAAAATTTTTACTCTTAATTTTTTACTTTTGATTTTTTTAATTAAATATATATATTAAATAGTTTTTTTAAATCTTTAAGTTATATATATATATATATATATTATAAAATTAAAATACTAATAGTTAAAAATTAATTTTTTTAATCAATTTCAAAAATTAAAAAAAAAATTAATTTTGAAATATTGATCAACTATAGTACTTCTATTGATTGATTGACTCAAATTTTATGTAGTTTTATCAATTTATGCTTTTTTAGTTATTCAATCTTATTAGTCAATCGACAAAAATTCAACTTTTATAACGTTTGAACATTCAACTCCTTACTTGTTTTTGGCCGATCACAACTACCAATCAAATCAATAAGTTTAAAATTTTTATAATTTTTCTCTTTAAAACCTAAATTTTTTTTTTAAGTATTTGATCAATTATAGGCAATAATAATATCTATCAATCCAAATTTTTTTGTCCTATTTTCTCCATTTTTAAACTATTGTCTCAATGACATAAAATGACTAATCTCAATTTTGTATCAATCTTTATTTTTTACTATTCTTTTTAATTTTCTTTGAAATAATTCAAAATTTTACTTGATACTTTTTAAAAAATATATAAATTTGATAAAAAAATATTTACAGAATTACTAGCATAATTTAAATTTTAAATTTAAAAATCTTATCATAATAAAAATATAATTCAAATAAACAAATATCAACAATATCTATCAAATATAATATATATCAAAATATAAAAAAAATAAAATATAGCACATAATTCTACTAAATTCAATAACCTTATCACTCTCAACCTCAATTTCAATAAACTCGACGTCAATGGTGTTCAACAGATGGACAGTTCAGCTGCTTTACGAAAGGTTAGTAACTGTTGGAAAATGAGGACACACTTGAGAATAACGAGGCTATTGACGGAGGTAATGAGGCTGTGAAACGTAGCAAAGTGATTTCACTAGAGTTTGTGAGGGTTCCTGAGGATGAGCAGATAGTCCAACAAGGTGTAAGGGATGATAATGGACATGGGTCTGATGGTGTGGGATGCAGAAAGGGCACGAATATTCTGCCTAAAGATGCTATTGAGGAGACAGAGTGTTCTTCAGAATGGCACCGAAATCAGGCAAGGACAAGGCAGAGAAAGACTTGGGCATAATCCAGTGTGTAGGAGATAATTTGAGCATTAGACTGCATGAGGGACAAGCTATAAGTCACAGGATGCTGGAAACTCATTGCCATGACATAGGGCATGATGGTTTAATAGGCGAGGATAGGACAAGGAAAGAGAAGAAAAAGAAAAAGAGTTTGATGGAATAGTAGGGAACGGAGGAAAAGGGCTTACATTGGGTCCGAAGACTTGACGGGCAAAGGTAGTTTTGTCATGAGAGGGGGTCGCCGCACCAGGGTAACCAGCTATAGAATGATGAAAAAGGCCACTTGTCAGGAGGCAGGTAGGAAAATTTGAGTGAGGATATTTTATTAACGGATGAGAATTTTTGTGGTAGAAACAGAGTTATAACCAAAGAAGCCAATTGAGTTCTAGAAGTGGGTAAATTGTTGGGTCTCACTCCTATTGGTTCTGAGCAAGGGCTACTAAAGAGGCCGGTGGTGATGGATATGGAGGAACATAGGGTACGATCCCCGTGGACCGATGTTAATGTTAGGCGTTCTTACAACGTAATGAGAAGGGGGTTTCAGTGGGCGATGAGTACTTACAAAGATGGTTTTCGGTGTTTTAGGGGCAATGCAGGTGTGCCTTCTAGGGTGATGATAGAAAAGTCGAGTTTCTTGCGTTAAAACTTGTTTAGGAGTGGATTTGTATCGAAGTTTGGATGTGGTTTTCTTGGTGCGAGTTTCAGAAACAAGGGACTTGTCTAATAGAGGAGAGTGGCTGTGGATCTGGATTTTATGCGAGTGCGGTGTCTTGGAGCCTACTTGCTAGTCTTGTTGTGGACACTTGGCATGGGATTGTAGTGGCAACAGATTAGGTGAGGAGCTGAGACTTCAGGTGTCGTTGGGAACAAGACCACTGGGCATTTTGTAGTTTCACCTTAATGTGGTGTTTGCTTGGGGTCCCAACCTTGCAGGGGTTACCTCTTCCTAGGGCTTTAACGCATATGATCATCACTGTTATGCAGACCTTGTCGCAGCCGCGTGGCACTGTCTAGCAAAGTTTTGGGGTTCACTCGGGATTGTAATTGGCTCCTCTGTTTCAAGTTCACAAAATAGTGAGCCTTGACGGTCATGATGTGATTTGAGGAGGGGCAATAGTTTCGGGGGCAGTCTTATTCAGGTTACTAGTGTATGTTTCTTCTATGTACTTTTTTGATATTACGGAGTTGAAGTGGAGTTGTAACACAAGAATTTGGGGTAGGCTTGTTTTGCACATGATGCCTATGAATAAAAATTCACTACTTGCTGTTCATAACTAACAGCAAAAAAAACACCCTGGATCATTTGGCTTTATTATATCCATCGCAACTAGGCAAACAGCTTCTAATACTTGTCCAAAACATCTACTCATAGTTTCTCCCGAATGTTGGAACCGTTCTAGTGTACTTGTCTATTTGAAGCACCTAATGCAATAGTATATAGGAACATGCAAACTTTTTCCATAACAGACATTTTTCTCGATGGCATCAATCCATATTTGCATTCTATTCAAACATGGTTTTTCAAGCCCTCTCATCAATTGCCATAACCATCTCATTCCGGTTTGGTAAGATGTCATGCATGGCTCTTGTGAATGTACTTGCAAAAATTGCCAGACACAACAATGGCTATGCATGCAACTAATTTCAAGTCTTCATTGTCGTTATAATGACTATTTCTCGTTCATGCACTCGGTCGTCATCCCATTCATTATAGTGGTCTTCCATATCTATATGATAAAAATATGAATCAATATTACAAAAGTTATAAAACAATGAATAGAGATAACACAGATATGACATCAAGCACCTGGTTCAACTTTAGACGCCAGTATGCCACTTTCATCTGGAAACTTTGTTTCCCCATATCTACAGATGCCAATAATCATGTGCCCCAGAAAATTGAGGTCATATCAGGTATGTCCACGAGTTCATTTTAAGCACTCATTTATCAGTTCTAAAGATTATGAGGTGCAATCTGAGGAAAGGACATATCTGGCTAAACTCCGATGATCACACAGTTATAACCTCGTCACTTTTACAAAAGTAAAAGAACCAACAAAGACAATTTGGATGGATTGCCCATATGCGTATTCCAAGCAAAGCATTCTCTTCTTCTTTTTTTTCCTTTTTTTTTGTTTTCTTTTCCCTTTTGGCATAGCAAACCAATTTTATTCATTGTGACAGAGAAAACTGAACACCCACCACAAAAAATTGGCAAAAAGCATAGCAAACATAAGAAATTTTTAACATTAATCAAGAATCCACAAGAAACCATGGAAAAAGTACAAAACTCACACATTCAATATTATAAGATATACATGCTAATCACAGAATTAACTAAACTTCCATGCCATCAAAGCAAATTAAAGAAAACACCAAAGAACAGGGCATGATATTATGCTCGAAAGAAAGCAAGAACGTACAAAAACCCATTACTTTGAAACCCTGATCAAGAGCCCAAAAGCAAAAACTTATCAAAGATACATATGCAAGTCAGGAAAAATCTTTCGTGAGAGCACGGATGAGATCGGTTTGAGTGATTAAAATTACCTAGTTCCTGGTTGAGAGGAGATCACAAAATAAGTAATTTTTTTTTATATTGTTAGACTTGTAATTACTTTGCTTATGGGTGGCTATTTTCTCTTAAAAATATATAAACGTATGGTGCACTTCCTCAGTTTTTCTTGGTTTCCAAGCTACAGCAAAGCACTCCATCTCTAAAACTCAGGTTAAAGTTACAGTGTGATTCCGTCAAATGTAGATTTTAAAATTTACCAAACAATAACAATTCAGCATCTGGCTTAAAGAGTGGGCTCCGTGCCGCAATTACAATCCCAAATACACTTTTATTACCATAAAAGTAGGCTCCGGCATTAGAATAGGCAAAACATAATTGTTGGTGTATTTTCAAAAGAGGAAAACGGAAAGAGAGGGACAAAGTCCCACATGAAAACACAAAAGAAAAAAAAGAAAAAAAAATTTAAAGGGCTTATAAGTTGGAACAATTGGCATATGCCTAGTCAACTTTAAGGAGATACTATGAAAAGTGCCATGCATGTGCTTGGTGTGTAGGCGCACTTGGCACGAGCACGTAAAATGCCTAAGGTAGTTATACTATTGCACCTAACTAACCACCTAACAATTCTGCTATACATAAACTACTTCTCTAGTGTAATACAGCGGTTCTGCCACTTCCAGATTTACAATTTTGTGTTTTAACAATAATAACCAAAAAATGAGAGGCAAACTCTATGAACTTTCTTTTATTTTCTTAGGTTTAGAAATAAAGTCCGTTGATTTCTTGATTGTTTGTTGTTTCTTGAAGATCATCAGTTTGGAATGAGTTGGCACTTTTTATACGACTAGTCTTCAAAGTTAATGTGGAGAAGAAGAAGGTTGTTGATCTGTTGAAAAATTTAATTAGTCAGTGAAAGCTTATTGAGCTTTTGCTGAGATTGCAATATTTTTTTGATATGGCTAAGCATGTCATACTTGAAACAGGTAATTATTTTTGCAGCCTGGGCTTATTGCCAGTTTGAAGTAAAACTGTTTTAAACTTGCAAAATGTCAGCTATAGCCTTACAAACCATTTTTCATGAACTCTAGTCTTCGAAACTCCTTTCTATAAAAAAAAAAAAATCCAAGATATTGAAACTTCAATTCTTAAAGCCTCACTTTACAACGCAATGCACAGATTGAGAGGAAATGTATTAGCTTTTAGTGGAATCTCCCATTCCTATCACAGGAGAAAAGCAGAATGAACTGTAGCCACCAAGAAGCATCTTAGCCAACAGCAGAAACTAAAGTTACTTGAGAGATGCTTACCTGTTTAGAATGCATTTTTGCATCATTTACTGCTTCCCTGTAAGAAAGGAATATAGATCCTGACACTGAGGAAGAAATTACTCTCTGCATAGTCTGAAGCGATACTCTATGGTTGACATGATGAGTGCTTTCCCCAAGGCCAGCTTGTTTGCTTTTCATTCAACTGCCCCAATGTTTTCATGAGAAAAGCATAAAAGTAAGCTGTTTCTTTGCAATGATTGTACGAACCACCTTCACCAAAATGTCCTCCAGTCATATTTGTCTTCAGAATAACTGAGCGAGAACAACTAGAACATGTACTAGCTCGTAACTTGGCTACCCATTTGGCAGCTTCCCAAATCCCAACCCTGAACGAAACATTCAGCAGTTAGATTAAGGAAAACAATACACATGCATGTTTATGCGTAAACATATGCAGGGACAAATATACATGCATGCTATCATCAATTAAGGATGGCATAAGTAATGGATTTACCTGGAATCATGGAATGATGCTGTGACAAGCATTGCTGGATAGCAACCACTATAATGAATGTTGTCATAGGGAGAATAACTTAGAATAGCCTTGAAGTGGGACTCTAACTGAGGATTCCCAAATTCTTCATAGTCAAGTACAGTAAGAGGCAAAGCTGGATCCAACAATGTGTTACATATATCCAGAAATGGAACCTGAAAGAAATATATCCAAGCATCAGCACCAATTACTAACAAGAAGGCATGTTAAAACCCTCCTCAATGTAGGAAACATAAGCACAATGCTCCGTCTGTCAGAACAGAAAAGCAAGAGGGAAAGGACAAAGATAAACTAATGTAATGCACTGGCTTATTAATTTCTAGGCTCTTTTCGCCCAACAAGAAATCATTGCCTTGTATCACAATCAATTTGACATATTTAGTAACACTTATTTTCCTTCTATATTTGTTAGCAACAATAGGCAATTGCACAGAGAGATGCTCCACCTACTTTTTCATAAGAGGTGAACAGACAGACAAAATGATCTTTTTTTATAGTCAAATTGAAACCCAAGCAGTCAATAGCATTTCCTTTCCCAGAGTGTGGCAACTAACCATTAATATAGCTGCACGAAACAGATCTGGCCTCATATTAATAGCTGCCCCAACAAGAAGACCCCCTGCACTGACACCAATGGCAGTAAGCCGATCTCTATGCACATAGCCTTCATCAATAAGGTAGTTGCCGCACGATAAAAAGTCAAATACAGAATTCTTTTTGTTCAGCCTGCTGCCAGATTTATGCCACGAGGCATCACTACCACTGCCACCTCTGTTCATATGGACTGTGTCAATAAGATTGACGGTGATATCCACAAGGAAAAGTCAAAAACTGGCAGGAAACAATATGCAAACAAGAAACTAGACATCATATACTATCTCAGTAATCTCATAGTGCTTGTGAATGCAAACTTATGCAGAATTTCATGCAGAATAAAAATACAGCAACAATTTAGAGATAGGAGGATGCAGTTTCAATGAGGCCTTTGCAGTCAATTCTGGACAAAATGCCAAGCACAAGAAGGGCAGCTTTTAAGCATGAAAGTCCACATGCAATAATCCAAAGATAAGAAAACATAAACACAATATGCAGTTTTTCTTTTCAATTACATTCATAAAGTGACTTTATTAATGTCCATTCCAGAGAACCTCTGCAAGAATGCAAGAAGAAAACAGAATAAACACAAGGCAACAAACCTCACATCGGCAAATGCCAGCACCCAACCACGATCAAGTAAACTCAGGCGGTCTGAGCACCAGCTTTTGTCTAGGACTTCTCCATATGCTCCATAGCCTTGCAATAGTCCAGGAGACTCATGCCCATGCCAGGCCTTTTGGGAGTACAAGATGGTCAAGGGAATCCTAACACCATCATAGGATATGACTTCCTCTCTTTTGCAGCAATATGTATCAGAAAAGTCTTTCCATCCCTGCAATTCTATATTCTCCTCATTTTTAACATCATTATTTGGTATGTCAAGATATTCGTGGGTCTTATAAGCCAGGGAGCTTGACCCATGGTCACTAGACATAGATCCAACTTCCTCTTGCATCAGGACAGAGAATGTCTGTTTTGACATGTCATAGTCAACAATCATGTCAGGCATCTGCACATTTTGCAAGAAAAGTTCTGAGTTTCATAAAGTTAACAGAGGATCAATAGAGGAAATTATGGTAGCAACCTAGTCTGCAAAAATTAAATTTGCCCCTGAACTATAACTCTTAAGTACTTAGATTAGAGAGCTTCTCTAATTTTGTCTAAGAAGCTGACACCACATAAGGTTAACAAGAAGAAGAGCTTTGATATATACATAAAACTATAATATCACCACATGGTAATAATGATGACTTCTCAGCTACAACAACTAAGGCTACAATGCATCAAACAATAAAAGGCTCATATGATGCCTGTCATTGTAGTGTTTTTCCAAAATGAGGGATGTTTTCAAAAGTAAAAACTGGAGTAGTCCGTGCAAAATAGGAGGAATGATGGGGGAGGGAGAGCAGGAGGTATTATAGTCACAGTCTATGTCATAGTTGTGAGTGAAATTCTCAGAAGTAGGCTTAGAATAGGTGATACCACTGGTGATGAGAGCACCACACGGTACACTGGGTTCATGAAGTCATGGTTAGACCCTGGAACAATGCTACATAGATCTGAAGGCAGAGGGAAAAACCATGGATCTAGATCCTCAAGCTGAAATTGAACCTGCAAAACAGTTCAGGAGAACATAAAACATCAATTGATACTCACCAAGGATAGAATTTTTAGCACCCGTGCCAGAACAGAAAGTATCACATAAGCCAGACTGTGACCTAGAAAAGAAGTCATGAAACACTACAATTTAGCACAGTGTTGTGTGCTTCTTGTAGAGCAACATCAACATCAACACAGTTCCATTAAGACTATGCTGAATTAGAATAATGTGCACAATGAATTGCCAATCCTTTCAGGAACTATGTTTTTCTGCTATTAGCCTAAATATAATAGTGTTTTATTTGCTGCTGTGTTTGTTGCAGAAATTACAGAAATTTACTTGCATTTTGTTTTAATTGCCCACACAACAATGAAACCAAGCAAAATGTACAACATACCGAGCATGACAATATGTGAGACATAATGCCATGATGGATTTCTTGTTCATCCCACATATTTGTCCTTCATTGTAATAATGGATAATATTTTATTTGTATGAGGTGATAAATGATTGCCACTAAATATAAGTTGACAAAGCAAAAAAAATTAGAAATCATTATTTCAGTCCAAGAATGCTACTGATGGTGAGTTAGTGAAATGAAGTTCACATCTCACAACCTTGGCACTGGCCTTGATTGGCAAATTGATGGAACATAACATAGGAATATCCTTCTTGTTGAGAAAAAGCACCAAATGTCCATGAAGAATGTCAATGTCCTGAAAACTCATATCTTCACCTGGAAGGATGTTCTGCAAGAAAATAAGACTACTCTTTGGTAAAGGAACACTGTAAGGATAGATGGGTAAGGAGTCCAAGGCAGCCACACACTGTAAAAGAATTAAACCTGCCAATTGGACGACTGTATATGTTCAACCTGGCATGTAGCCAAGTAATAATTTCCACCTAACCATTTATTGTTTTCACTTAAAGGAGCATTTGTAAGAATATAGAATATGCCAGAATTATGCTCCAAAAAATACTGTACACCAGAAACCCGCTTGTGTATTCTTTGCATCCCATTAAATGGGCTGGTTGCATCTATTACATACACCTGTAATGAAAGGAAAAGGGCATAAGCCTCACTCACTATGAGGATGTATGCTGACATGAAGTTATCATTAAAAAAAATTTAAATCAAACAAGAAAATTCCTTCCTCTGATGATGTTCTTGAATTTGAGTTCACAGTTATAAACTTGCCGTCTTTTGTGCTCGTTATATCCACGCAATAGCTTGAATCACTTTCTGCGAATATTGGGTAATTATGGATCTCATCTGACCCCATTTTGGTGCAGAGGACCCTATAAATGACGAAAAATGAGGGAATGCAATCTCATAAATAAGAAAAGAGGTTCAACAACATATCAAAATGATTTGCCTCACTTGTAGGGTCGTTGATTGTCATCCGATATTGTATAAAATAAAGTACTGCTATCTTGAGCCCAAGCCAAGCTAATAACCCCATTACCGTGTGATCTTGGAACAATAGATCCATTTCTAAGGTCCTTAATTTGAAGCATGAACTCTTCATGGCCGGTAGTGTCAAGCGTGTATGCCAGAAAGTTGTGGTCTGGTGAAACACGACATGAGCCCACATGTATGTAGCCTGTATTAATTAGCATATCAACCAACATGCAGATATTAATATTAAAAAAAAAAATGTAAGAATAATTTATCAGTCAGTTGGCTTTGAAAATACATCTAGGTAACAAGCAAGTGTAAATAGTCTTAAGATTTGGAAAGAGGTCCACCTAGACACCTATTTATCATTACCTTCTGTGCTCCTTAACTTTCTTACTGCTTTCTTTAATGATAAAAAAATAAATATATTTCTCTTGGTCTTGTAATCAAAGACTTAAAGGTGCAATTTTCTTCACATATAACTACGAGGAAACTAAGTAAAACAGCCAACGCCTTCCAAGCATGGAAGCCAAGAGAAAGACGAAAAGGGGGCAAATAAGGGAAATATTAGAATTAGGCAGCAAGTATTCATCCCCTATCAAGGAATGAAAAAGAAGCTGACCATATTGTTCTGCAATTTCATTCCAATCAAGCAAAAGTTGCTCCCTCCCAAACTTGCCAGTAATGCAACCTAGAAGTGTCTTCATCCAACCATTTGTTTTTGTATCCAACTTTCTGCAAAGTACTGGATATTCCTTTCCTTCTGGAATGTATTCATAGTACAACCTGCTCAAGTATTTAAAGCAAAACACACACAATTCACTAATTCAAATATCATACTAAAATAAAAGCTCCCAAATTCAAAATATTACTAGCCAAACAAGAAAATACAATAGCTAGAACCTAATGCAAATTGCACAACACTTTTCAAAAGAAATGTGAGAATTTAACACGTGAATTCTTACAATGAATCCAAACCACGTCATCCTTATTTTTCACATTTAATTTTGAATTTCTGCAGAGGAGTGTCTGTGTTTTGTCCAAGCTTTCAACCCAACAAGTGTGAGAGTATGCGTTATAGTCTGTTATGTGATCCATTCTCACTTAGGAGCGCTCAAGTTTTGGGTTGAATAATTTTTGACATAGAATCAGAGTTTTTATGACTGAGAGGTCAGGACTTCAACATTTTTTTTGTTTTTTTACATCTAATTGTAAGTTTATATAGGTAAGGAGGGCATGTGTTTCGTCTTATCTGATGCATTATGGAGTCTCCATCTATTGTGTGTTGATTAGTTTCTTGACAAGAAAAACAATAATTTACAAGAGCCAACTAGGACGATACAAAACCAAATGAAAACAGCAAAATTGGACAAAAACAACCAAAAAAAATAGAAGGCGCAAAATGGACAAACCAAGGACCCCAACGCTCAGGAGGAGTGGAAATCTTGGTGGGGATTCGACTTCTCATCTCTTCAAAGAGAGTACGTTGCAGAGGCTGAGTGTCGGCCATGAAAGCTTGGGCATAGGCGTTTTCCTGGTCGACGTATTCGACGAAACTGGGGTCGGCAGTGTTTCGCATCCAATGGTAAGGATCCTGCAAGGTCCTGCCATGAGCAGAGACTGTGAAAGGGACTTTCTTTGCCACTGGAGGAGGCTGTGGAGGAAGGCACGAGTTCATGGCTGTGTCTCGTCTGCAGCGGGAAGAGAAACAGTAGGAGAAGGATGAGAATATGGTGGAAGAAGAAAGGGACAGAGTTGGGGTTTTAAGTCGGGGTCTGGCCATTAACGGGGAGCCAAAGTGCTAAGGGTTGCTGTCCTGTTGTCCGCAGTTCTGCAGACCGCAGAAGGAAGCACCACCGAACCGAACTGAAGCAGTTCCGCGGTCGGCAGCGATGACTATTTTCCTCAATTTTCTACTTAGGAGTTCGGCGACCCAACCTGGGTTGGCTCAGGTGGCTCCATGGGCCGCTTACTTCTTTCGGGTTCAAGTTTTCTTTCTTTTTTGGGCCTTTTTGCTTTTTTTTTTTCTTCTTTAAAATAAAAAATTTAAATTTTATTTATATATATATATTTTTTGAATAAAACATATGATATATTGTGCAAATCTAATAATACTAACATGCATATATATGTTTAAAAGGGCGTCCCCGTGTTGTGGGCAGGCAGCGCAGCCTTATTTCTGTGATTTTAACCTTACAAGGCTCGCCATTCTCGGTTTTACTCTGTGTTTGCTGAAGATTAATGGAAAGGGAGCGGAAATAAAAGCTAGAGTTGGGGGAGGCTTCTTTTCACCATCTCCGACAAAATTTTCCTGCCAGTATCCCAGGGTTTTCTTGCCAAAAAGTTCTCGAGACTCGAGCCCATTTAAACGATCATTCCTTATCGATTTCCACGATAGGATCCCTCTCTTCTTCCATGTACGAGTCTGCGTGGACAAAAAAATATTATCTCCTCGCAGACGCAGCTCGACAGATTTAGAGCATTAAACACGGAATTTTGAATTAACCGCAGACAAGAAATCTGTACAAGGCAGATAAACGTTCTTGAATTTACCTAACGATTCAAAGGAATGACGATTTGTAAGCGGGAGGTCCAAACCGCTAAATTAAATCAATGGAATAATGCAGAGTACATGTACTTTAAAACTGCAACTACTTTCTGATGTAACCCTCTCCCAGAAGTATCGCTCCACCCTCTTCCCTCATTTGGCCCTTCTCCCATTCATAGGCTAGCGCCTTTGTTGCTCCGGTCTCTTGAGGCGCCATCCTTCTAGTCTGTTGCAGCTGCCACTCTCTTCGCATGCTTCTCATCTTCAATATCCTAGGAACAAAATTTGCAAAAGATTCCAGATTGCTCAATGCACCATAAATTTTCATAAGTACAGCAACCCAGCACATCATAGTTCAGGCCAGACCTCAACCAATTTCCAAAAATTGGCACTAGATAAATGAACCAGAAGATGCTAGATTAAATAGTGCCATTAAGAGAAGCTGAAGCCGATTAAATCATGAGATGAACTTACAGTATTGTCAATCTTGTCAAAATCATCACCAAAGCTCCCATCAGCATCATCTGAGAGAAAAAAATTTCAAAATCTATACTTAGACCCATGTCCTAAACCTTTTGCATAAAGCCATAACTCCTTTCCCTGTTGCACACACGCCAACAAGCCAATGTGGGCACAGACTAAGTAAAGCTGGATTGCATGTCCCACTAATGCAATTTCACACCTCCACAAAGGATCAATTGTTGGCCAACACAGCATAGTGTATGCTAGACAGTCCAGATTAGCATGCCAATAATGATAGGAAATATGCTCAAGGGTTCACAGAGATGACAGAAATTCAAAGCCCTGATTTTAAATGATGATAATGAACAAATACAAAAAAGTTACAAAAGTGATACCTCGAAGGTTAAGAACTTGAACTTACAAATTGAACTTCTCAAGTCAGAATTTAATAAAAGCTTCCAGAAACAGGGTTTAAATTGCAAAAACAAGTTAAAAATGCCAAAACTCAGAGTCACAAGATAGAAGGGCCATATCCAATAGAATGCATAATTGCATAGAAACCTAAAACATGCTCAAAGGATATACCTGGACCTCCATCACTGTCTTCAAAATCTCCCAAAAGAAATGAGTCCAAATCCTGCTCAGATCCTGCAGTTGACTTCTGACTTTTCAAGTTTGTTTTTGTTACATCTGATCTAGACGACTCTCCAGCTGCCAGAATTTGCTTGGCTTTGTCCTGTTTTATCTGCTCCTCAGCTTTGTGCTTAAGCTCCTCCATATACTGCTTCTCATACCTGTGTATTAACAAACAAAAGAAAACAATGCAAATCTAAGCATCCTTATACCTTCAGTGTCTCTTCTTTATAAACTGATTGGTCTCACATCTATATCTGTATCCTAGAAAGGAAAAATGAAAATAACTATTGTTATGCATATGCATTTCAATTTATGTGTGTATTGAATTTTTCATTTATCTTCAACTTAAAATGCAACTCTAAACTTATTTTTCTCCTTAAAATGTTTCATTATATTCACAAGAAAATAAATATTTTCAACTCTATATATTTTTTATTAATGAACAAGGTTTTTTTTTTTTTTTTTTTTTTATTAATGCAACTTCAAGCAGCTACGCAATGCATCTACTTGAAAGATTTATCATCAATCGCATCTTTTGAACATAATGCGTCCATCATAAGTTGATGTAAATGGGGAAAACAGGAACATACGGTGCGACGTGGGTGCTGACTAGCGTAAAGTAAATCCTCCAGAATCTCCGTTCTTTCATCACGCGTGGGCATAATTCATATCTTAATCTTGATATTGTCTGCAAAAGCAATAACCATCAGAAAAATAATCAAACGTAATCCCTGATTTGGTACTGTAAAGCAAGCCTTGAATTGTAAAACTGAAATTTCACCAAGCAAGCCTGAGCTACAAATTACAAATCTGAGGAACATGACAAGTGATTTCAGATCTTGAATCAACAAGTTGCATATCTCTCCCTAGCAATTAGATTCTGTATCCAATAAAAAGAAAAACAAAGCAACAAATGAAATGAAAAGAGTTTTACAAGTTCTTTTTGTTAAAAATAACAAGAGAAGGAAAAAATAAAAAAAGAAACTCAAAGGCTGGTAGAGTTCACCTTGACAGTGGACAGAACGAGAGTCGCATGCCTCTCCTGCCACTCCGTGAGATCCTTCCGTACGTTGGACGCCGTAGTGGCCACATCAGAAGGAGCAGCTTCATCTACGCCAATCAAACCAAACAAGCGAATTTCCAACAGCTTAACACATTTCACCAAATAAATATTAATTAAATCTCAACCATCGTTTCACCTTGAATAGGAAAGTTCTGGAAGGTAGTGGAAGTGAGCCCCTTGACAAAATCTCTCAAATCCTCGGTGATCCCGAACTTCTGGAGCTCCGAATCGGAAACATCCGGAGCCGAGGAGGAAGACGAAGACGTGCCGCCTACACTACCACCGACGATGGAGAGAGAGGAGAGCTGAGAAGGAATGATATCAGAGATGGACTTGATAGGGATCTGATCGGCGGCTTGCTTGAGAGCGGCTTCTCTGAGCTGATCGGCTTTCTTGGAGGCTTCGACGGCCAACTCCTTCGACTTCTTGGCTGTATCGGCGACCAGATCGGCGATTTTTGTGGAAGAAGGCGTCAGATTTTGAGACTTCTTCGCGGCTTCCTCCGCAAACACCTTCGCTCTCCTCCATATGTCCTCCATTGCTTCTCTGTATTATTATTATTATTTTTTTATTTTATAATTATTACTACCGCTTCTTTCCTGCCCGCGGAGTTTGGTTTTGTTTCCACTCTGTAGCGGACTGGACGGGTTAAAGGTACGGCGACGTTTTCGTTGTCGGTGAAGTGGTTTAAATTCCGAAAAGATATTTTATATTTGCATTTATCTATCTTATTTATTTTCTATATATATATATATATATATATATATATATTATTAAAATTAAAAAAATTAATATTTATTATTAATTTTTAATTATTTTTAATATTTTAATAATATTAAAATTTCAATCTACATATAATTTACTAAATTTATTAAATTATAATTTAATATATACTAATAATTTATTTAATTTATATTAATAATTTTTCACATATATTTAAAATTTATAAAAGAAAAAAATTAAAAATATGAAAAAATATTTAAATTATCTTTTTATTTTTTTAATAAGAAAAAATATTTTTAAATTTATTATTTTTAAAAAAAATAAAATATTTATAATTTATTTTTTTCTATTTAAATTGAATATATGCAAAAAAACTTATTAATAATTATAATAAATTTAAATATCACTTTGATTTAATATTAATATATATCAGTATGGCCAAAACTAAGAGAAAGTTAATAAAATGCTTTCATTCATCTTAATAGCACAACAGGTAGCCATTAAACTTCTAATCTAATGCCAATTTTCCAACTCCAAGATTCAATTCCTGGATTTCAAAAATTACCTTACTTTTAATTTTTTCTTAGTTAAGGTAGTCTTTTTTTTTTCTCAGTTACATTTTGTGTGTTTCTTTTTGTAAAAAACAATTGTGAGTTTTCATTTTCCTTTTTTCATTATCTTTTCTTGTTATTTTAAATTGTATAGTTAAGATTTAATCATTTTCTTCTTTTTTTATTCTTTTTACTTGTCTACATGTCTTTTTTGTTGATTGATTCAATTAATTTCTTTTTTGTATGTTTGACAATCATTAGAAATAAAAAGAAAATTAAAAAATAGGATGGCTATTCTAATGTAAGAGATATGGCAATCTCATTCTCAAGTATTTTAAGAAAAAATTAATTAGAGGAAAAAAGAACAAATTACATAAGAAGAAATGCAAAGTAAGCAACCATAACTGATAAGAACTATTTCTGATCAATGTATATAGCCACGAGTGAGAGAGACAATTTCCTTTAAAAGTAGACAACCATAATTAAAAGAACAATTTATGGTCCAAAGGAGTAACAATAACTAAGAGGCATAACTTTTAATATATAACAAGTGATAAGGTGAAATTATGGACAATTTGGATAACCCCAATTGAGAGGGACAACTTAAGGTCAAAGTGGGCATGAACTAAAGGGAACATAAACTTGCACAAAGGAAGGATTGAGGGAGCACCAAGAAGTAGAATAAGGAGACATCCAAGGTAATCAGGAGATGTCTTTTTATTATATAATTCATTTAAATCTTTCTTCTTAGATAAAAAGTTTATCTTCACTGGTATTCTTTCAGTGAATAAAAAAGAATAAGAAGAAAAAAAACGAATATAATACATGCAAGAAATGAAAAAGAGGAAAAACCCATTTTCTTAAATGTTAATGATCAACTTATAAACCTCAATGAGAAAATAGTAAGTTTCTAGGCATAATGGATAGGAATGACAAATTTGTACTATTAGATGTAAAGAATTAACATAAGTTATGGGAGAAAAAAAAATTTATGGAAGCTTATAAAAGTAATTTGAAAAGGAAATTTTTTTCTTATCTTTAAAAAAACTTCTTGGCTACAACTTTTGTTTATGATTTTTTTTTTTATGATTATAAAAGAAATACTTAATTCTTAAAGAAGGTAGGAAGTGAGCAATGACTACAATTGGAGAAAGTTGAAGGACTTATAAGTGTAAGTTAAAGAGATACCACTTTACGAAGTACAAAATATATAGAGAAAGCTTAATAAATCATCCATCACATACACCTTTGAATCAATTTAAACACCAACTAAAATATTAAAATTCTAAAGAAGCAAAGATTCAATCTCCTTCTTTTATTTGATATTTGTGAAAGCATTTATTTGGAATACCTAGATTTAGTTATAACCTTAAAATTTTTTAGATTAAGTGATAAGCATTTTTTAGGTTGGTTATTCATTTTTTATTTGTGCTTCATTTAGTTTATTAATTTTTTTATTATTTTTTTGGTATATTAGCATTATGTACATTAATTAATGGTTTGGTTTTAACAAACTTTTAGCATATTCAAACATGTGTAAAATTAGTTCACATTCCTTTTTGGTTCTAATTTTACCTTGACATGTTGTTAATGCTATAATATACATATAAGAATTGGTATAAACTAATATGAACAACCAATAATAGAGAAAAATAATGCACATTGTACGAAGAAGGAGTTTTACCAAGATTTAAGAACAAAAGGTAAGAATTTAATTTAACATTATTTTGTTTAACTCATTAAAGATTCCCCCCTTTTTGTTTAATTTTCTTCAATGGACATGCTAATTGAGAGGACCTTAATGTTATTTGTTGATTGTGAATTAAACTTATGAGATTAAATAAAATACTGTGCTACTTATTATATAGAATGAAGTTAAAAAGAACTTTATCTTTTATATCTTGGACTTCTTTTTTATATAGGTTTCAAATTTAAAAAGAATCTATTAGTAATGATAAAGTAAATTAAAGTAGCAATCAGGCTTAATTTAATCTTTATTATAAAGAAAGAACTTAACATTATTATTAGCCTTCAAGATTGAATGGCTCAATTTTATATCTTATTCTAAAGTTAAATTTCATTATTGGCATTTGTTTCAAAAAAATAAAGATCCTATTAAAAACTCTCCTTCTTAACTCGAAGTATTTAAGACTATACACAAAAGAAAACTTAATCAAACATACAAGTTTTTAGATAAGTCAATATGTCAACAAATCATAAGTGATTAATTTTTTTTCTACTTTTTTTTTTCATTTAGAATTTTCCATATACTTATCTTTTCCATTACTCATGAACTTTTAAAGCATGACTTGATTTGCTTTGGTTGCTTTATAGTGCCAATCTGTTGTAATTATAGTGCAAATGACTTAGTTTTACTAGTAATAGGCACATGTATATTCATTTCATCTCAATTTTTTTATGGTACTTCTATTATTAGCTTTAGAATTAGAGATATATGATTTTACTATAGTTATGGGGGAGAAGTATTCTAGAAGGGTTAGGCTTTATAAGAGAGGTGTCAATTGCACTTCCTTAAAGGGAAAATCTATTGTTAAAAATACTATAAAAGTTCTAAGAGACTTTATGCAATCTATTAAAGACAATGTGGAAGCTGGGATGTAAAAGAAATTTGAAACTCATATGACAAAATTGCAAAAGAAAATGGAAGTGTAAACTTTTGCAATAACCCGGTATTTTTATATGATCTTCCAAAAATTACAACAAAAAGATCTTGAGTTGAACATAAATTTGGACATGCCTCTAGTGTGTTTTCCATTTGCTCCTTTACCTGATGATACATTTAGTTCTGTAGACCTAGAAATTTAGTAAAGGAATCATTCATCTTTAGTCAATGTACATAGTCCACACCTTAATATATTCCTTCCATTTCCTAATTTTTGTTTTCTTGTTTAATTGAAATGCTAATTGTTCTTAAGTTGGCATAAAAAACTTTAAGAGTTTTAAGTTTAATTGATTTTATTTATTGATTGGTTTGATTTATTAGCATTAAAAGCTTTAAGAGTTTTAATGTTTCTATGTTTGCATCAACTATAATGCTCAAATTAATTGCTAATATAATGCATCAACTATAACCCTTTTGACATATCAAAGGTTTTTTTTTTCATCCTTTTTTTTTTGTTTATCTTATTATAAGATAATGATCATGATCAAAGTAGAAGAATTTTTCATCAAAGAAATTTTTTTTTTCTTTTCCATATAGAAATTATAGTACTTAGAATTTTATGTGAGATGTTGAATATGAATTTTAAATTACTTTTAGTTTGAACTACTTTAGGTATTTACATTTGTTACAATATGAATATTTATTGAATATTTAGTATTTTAATTAATGTTAAAATTAACAAATTATATTTTAGTATTTAAATAATGAAATTTATTAATTATTACTTAAAATAAATATTGATTATCACATAAGTAGTATTTATTCCACATAAAATTCACTACTTATTTCACACAAAATGTTGCTTATTTTACAAGAAATTATTGACTATTTCATAGAAAATTGTTGCCTATTTCACATTAAATTTTCGTATATTCCTTAAGAAATTGTTATTTATTCTACTAAAAATTGCTACCTATTCTACAAAAAATCATTACCTATTTTATTACACAAGAAAACTATTATTTATTGCACAAAAAATTGTTACATAAAAAAAAAATCAAATGGCCATATAATGTAGAAAAAACACTACCTTAACAAATTTAAAACTATTTTCAAAAACAAGATAATTATAACACATATATTTCATAACTACTATATAAAATACATTAAAAGCACTATAATAGTCATTTATAATTATTACTTAAAATATTTTATGTAGTGGTTTTATATGTTTTACAATAAGTAGAGAAAATTATTGTATAAGATCTATTACTCCACTTACAAATGTAGCAAACCAAAAACTACTACATTTGACCTTATATGGTCCTTTTGTTATTTAAATAGCAATTTAAAACCATTGTAATAACTTCATTTTCTTGTAATTCTCAATTAAGATGATAAATTTGTATATTATGCGGGTTTAATACTAAATATATATTAATATATATACACATACACAAAAAATATAGTATTTGGCTAATTAAGAGAAACATTCATCCTATCTCTCATTAATTCTAGATCTAAAAAAGGTTTACATGACATGCTTATTAAAAATTAGGTTTTTAGATATTTTTATACATTTAACTATTTTATTTCGATAATAAAATGATTCTTGATAAGGAATCACTTAATTTTAATTTCAATCTATCACTAATACTTAGCCATAACCTTTTATTGAGATTACCTATACAATAATTAACTCCTTGAAATTTTAATAATTATTCCTTCCATATTAAAACTTTGTCATGTCTAAATGCCTTTTTGCTTCTTAACTAAAGATTAAGATAGGAAGTTGCCCATGCAAACCTTTCTTTTAGAATTTAGACTCACCTTTTTAAAACCCTTTTGTAGTGTTTTATTCTTATTATTTTTGGCTTTTAATGAATATTTTTGGTTCTTTATATATTAAGTTTGCATTTAATCATTTTAAATGTTTATATCTAAACCATGAGCTTAATTAAAAAAAGGATTTTGCATGTAAATTCAAAAGTTAGTACTTCTTAAGAATTTAAATTTGAAGTTAAGACAAATTGGAGTTTAGTTTCAAAATAAAAGGGCGATATATATATATATATATATTCACATATTGAATGCATTATTGTAAATAAACATATCATTCTCTTTTTCCTTCCTCCAATTTTTGATATTCTCTTATCTTAGGTTCCTTTATTCAATATGACTAAAGTATATATTAGAGGACAAAACTAGAGCAAAATAAGGTAAACTATGAATTATTATAGACTTTATGACTTAAAAATGGTGGATTAAAGAGACGTATGACAATTGACTCATGATTTGTTTTATATGATATGTAAAGGATAAGTTGGATACAATATCTTTGAAGGTAATCCACTTATAAAGGACATTTTCCAACTAATTTTTAGTATCAAAAGAGATAGTCCTTTGGTTCATTATAGTATGAAACCTTCACTTAATTTCATTATATTTAATATTGGTAGACTTGATTCTTCCCCTTAAAAATGGCAATTTCATGAAACAAACTCACATATATAAAAGTTCTTGTCATAGGCTTTCAAACCACATATTATTTTTTAATTTTGGATATGTTAATTAGGAGTAATTAAGTCTTAAAGTTTTAAATTGAATATGAAATTTTAAGAAAAAGATAAATAAAACTCATAACAAATTCTAATTTCATATGTTTAGATGATTTTTCAAACACATATTTTCATGTATTATTTTTGAAAATCAACCACATTAATAAATTAAGGAGGTTAAATTATGGTGTATATCAAAATTTCATAGTCATTAGAGGTTTGAATGATGACTAATGCACTATACATTTTAGGTAGGTGAGTGAAGCAAAGTGTCTTTTGGGCTGATTTAGTATGTGTAAAACCACTAATACATATGGCAACTACCATTATGAAGTTATCATATGGCAAAATTGACCAAAGTTAAAAAAAAAAGTATTTTGACTTCATGTTCTATTGACTAATTAGAAAGTGTTACATGTTATACACTAGCCAATAAGAATCAACCATCTTATATTGTTTTATGATTATTCTAAAAATGAATTATTTTTTAAAAAATCAAAATAATTAGTAGAAATATAAAAAAAATGAAATTTGCACTAATCTTTTTTTAATTTTGTGATTTATAATATTCTAATATTAATTTTAAAAAATTAGAAGATTATAAAAGTGAGAGTTTTTTTAATATTGATAATTTCTAATATAAAAGATGAATATAACTCATTTAATGCAAACTTTAACTAAAAGAATCACTAGAGAACATGTTAAAAGAATAAATTTTAAACTTCTTGAACAATTTAAAAATTTGTGTAGCCAACAAATTTTTTTTCATAATTTTAAAGAATGCAAAATGGAAAATAATGAAGAGCTACAGAACATGTCAAATATATGAAATTCTTAATCAATAATCTTGAAACCTTAATGAATTAAAGGATTAAAGAAAAGTAAAAAATTAATGTTATTTTTAAGTCATTGATGAACTTCTAAATGGTTGAGATATGTTATAAGTTGAAATTCACTAAGCACATCATTGAGTGGTATAATGATTTATAAGAGATCTTTAAGAAAGCATGAAATCATCATAGTGAGCAAGCTATAAGGTGTTCTATTGTCTTGTTAATGAGTCTTAATTTTTGAACTACAAAACATATCATCTTTGGTCAAATAGAGATTGATTTATAACTTTTAAGAGTTAGGCTTAGCACTATTGAGATGCTAAGAAGGATGATACTTCACTAGTTAGCAATTTTCCAATTTAAGCTCGTTACCTTTTCTAAACCATATGTAAAAAAAAATGTTTAAATCTTAATTATGATGGATGATGTTATTGTAGATATTGTTTCATATTTAATGTTATGTGTGTTTATGTTTGATGTTGTATATGTAAAATTTCATTGTAAATTTCTACTATATTGCTATATATGCTTAGAATTATTATTTATAATGCTCAAAGCATTTACTTTGCATGCATAAAAAATTAACTAAAAGGTATGTCTTTTTTTTTTTTAATCTGAGTGTGAGTTGTTAAGGTGGTAAAATTATGAGAATTTTCACCTAAGAACTTAAATTTTACACAATTTTATATAAATTAAAAGAATCTAATATTAGTATAAAAAAGGATAATTAGGAACCTTATGAACTTTCAATTCTTTAACTAATTTTAAATTATTGTTAATTTATTTGAATATTGGCATAAAATGAATCATTAAAGTGTTAGTGTTAATCACTGATAATGTTTTATGGTTATTGTAACCATGACTACAAAAAATATTATTAGTGAGCTTAATAGGGACAAGCCAAATGGTGAAAACTATGACATTTGATATCATAAGGTTAAATATATTCCTAAAAAGCATAAAGTACTAAAAGCCATCAACTATCATATAGTAAACCCTAAGGAGGGTTCCTTAATTCAACAAAGGCATAAATAAAAGGCTTTTAAAGTTTAAAAAGAAAGAACTATATAACTTAGATAACTTTGCTTAAGAATATGAAGGATGATCTAATTCGTGAGTTTAAAAAGTATGAAACTACTTATGCAATATGATTGGCTTGGAAAAACAAGTTCAGGGGTACATCAACTATTAGGTTAAGAGAGCTAACAATTAATTTTGACATCTATATGAAAAAGACATATCATAACATAAGGCAACATTTAAAGGTGATGTCTAATATGATTAAGAAGCTCAAAGTAATTGGTTATACACTCTTAGATGAGCAATAAGTTTAGCCCATCATTTCCTCTATTCCTTTGATTTAAGAGTATATGAAAATTAATATGATGCACAATGAGACCATTAAGAATTTTGGAGATATCTCACGTTATCTGACTTTATAGGAAGAGTGCCTTAAGACTACTAAGTCCTCTGGTTAAGTGACTGTAACTAAATATGACATTAATTCAAAGGTTGTTTTTGGTTCAAATGATAAGTGGCATTATAAGCATTATAGAAAAGGAAAAAGGAATGAATAGACATCAAAAAGAACAAGAATGATTATCGTAAGAGGTGTAATGACAAGAAAAATTATGAGACCAAAATGTTATGCTATAATTGTGACAACCTAGGTCATTTTACTCATGAATACACTAAACTATAAAAAAATATCTTTTACTCTTACTTTGCATTATTTAGTTGATTTTGGCAGCTCAATACTAATTATTGAATATAATCTTTTATGAATTATAGACTTAGGGCTACAAATTTTGTAGTTAAAGATCAAAAAGCATATATGAGTTCTATCAAATTAAAGTTAGCTTAAGATGGGTATATGTTGGGAACAACATAAGAGTAAAAGTCAAAGGGATTGGTATTTAAAAATAAGAAATACAAGATAGTTATACCTTACTATTTCATAATGTTCTTTATGTATTTTAAATCCGACAAAATCCTATTTCTATTCTTGCTCTTCTATGTTTAGGTTTTAAACTTGTTTTCAAAGGTTGTATTATAAATATTTACGATGACACTTCTTATATTGGTCGTAAACACCAATTGAATAGTTTGTTTGTTTTAGATATTAATTATGATGTGCTTAATATTTATAATAGTTATTTTTCTATTATTGTATTAACTAATAATAATGATGTAAATGCAAATATCTAACTTGTTAAACTAGGTCATATTGGGTAAGGGAGGATAAATAGATTAGCTAAAGAGGGACGTTTAGACTCACTCATTAAAATTGAATTGCTTATATATAAATACTATTAAATTGGAAAAGTAACTAGAGAACCATTTTACAAGGCTGTTAAAGTCAAATTTTCATTACAATTAGTCCATTATGACTTATGCAATTTAATGAGTGTGAGGGTAAGGCATAATGCCTCATATTTCATTACTTTTATAAATTATTATAAGTGTTATAGTCATATTTATCTAATCTCTCATGCATTTGAATCATTATAATGTTTTAGAAAATATTCAAGTATGGTAAAAAATTAGTTAGATAAAAAAATTAAAATCTTAAAAATTAATTGAGGATGTGAATATCTTTTTAAACAATTTAAGGAACTATGTAATAAAAAAGATATAGTTAAGCAACTAATTGTTCTCAAAACTCTATAATATAATGGTATTGTTGAAAAAATAAACAAAACCCTATTAGAGATGGTTAGGTCCATATCATAAAGTAGTAAGAAGTAAATCTACATTGTCATATCAATAATGAAGGCAAAATTTGTAGCTTGCTTAGCTGCAATGCAAGAAGTTGTTTGACTTAAAAGATTTTTGAAATGTTTAAGATTATATGATGATCAATAAAAAGTGGTTACATTATATTGCAATAGTTAGGCGACTATTGCATATGCAAAAGATCTTAAGTATCATTGTAAAACTAAACATATTAATACCAAGTACAACTTTTTAAGTGACATTATGTCACAAAAGGATGTCATTTTGCAATATATTTTGAAAAATGGGATGATAGTAGATTCCTTAACTAAACTAATACTAAAAGATGTATTTTAGTCATATGTTAAGCTTGTAAGATTTCATAGAATTTAATTTATTGTAATGTATTGTGATTATGCGTTAAGATCATTTCTTGTTAAACATGTATTAGTAATATTATCCCAAGTGTTGATTGTTACACTAGAAGTTTGATATGAGATCAATCTTAATACAAGTTTTTATAAAAAAGAGTAAAATTATGTTAAATAGGTTAAGATTGGTCCACTTATATAGATAATTGCCTTTAATGTTGAAAGAGCATATAAAGGTGAAGCCGTTATACGAGGGAGATTCTATACATATAGAAATAGTCACCTTAAGAAGATAAAGATGAAATTATAATGAATAAGAGTTGGTAAAGAATCTCACTCTCTATATAAATTGTTGAAAGTCAAATTTGATATTTTAATTAAACACTTAAAAGTGTGGGGGTCACATAGAAAACTTAGGTTATATACTTAAGAGTGATTGAATTAAGATCTGCATGGTAATATTATAAGAAAAATAAATGATATGATATATGCTTTTTATAAATAATGAATGATCATTATAACATAAATTTCATATCACATATGTTATTTGACCAATAAAGGAAATTAAAGATTCAATTTCTTCTTTTTCATTGTGTAAATCTTTTAAGGTATTATTATTTCAAAAATTGTACCTTATATGGCTTCTAACTTTATTCTAAGGTAACAATACAATATTTGCTATTTTGGTGTATTACTTATAATCAAGAATAATTTAACCTTTTGAAATATATGTGGGAAAGTAATTATATATAATCAAAGAACATAAGTATAAAAGGAAGACTATTGTTATTTGATATCTTTCATGTGTATTTATCAATTAACCAATTATATTTATTCATGATGAATAAAATATAATTATGGATTGAAGTTCCCAATTTCACCCTAAGATCTACTAGTCTGTGATACAGAAAGGAGGGGTGAATTAGTATCACACCTCTTAAAACTTTGATAACTTAAGCCAAAGTATTTTACTTCTTTAATACTTTCACTCTCGTTAATACGCAGGTATGTGAACAACTTCAACCTCTTCTTAAAAGCAAACTCTTTCTTAGATTCGACTAAAGTAGATTTATTGTTACCTACTAATCACAATAGTCCCCAAAGTCACCTTTCAGACACCATATCTATTAGACAGATCGAATGTTCTTGATTAGGTCTTCTTTAGGTTATGGGTTTGATGATACTTTAACTGCATTCACAACTCAATTCAAAGCACAACATGTAAATCAAAGTAAGGACACAAGAGATTTATGTGGTTTCATCAATATGATGTACGTCCAGGGTGGTAGAGATTCTTTCTCTACTGAGACAATCCACTATACTTAAGAATACCAGTGTGGTACTCCCGATGTTCACAATGTAGTTACAATGGATGTCTTAATCCTCTATTCCTTTCACTATTGCAAATACAAAACAAGTATAATACAAAGAGTGTCATTTACTGTGTCTACCCTTTTTCTAACTTGTCTTGCCTCTATTGAATTGAATAGGTTGCTTCATTGCCGCTTAGAAGTCCACCACAACACTCTTTAACCTCTCTTGAAGAAATCTGGAAATACATTAAGTTTTTTCCAATGCTTCACTGAATTCCTTCTCTAGGTTGTTTCACACAACTCCTATTTTTACAGTCTTACAATTTTACAACTTGCACTCACGCTTCTAGTTTACTATTTCACGTCTCTTGGTCTACCTCACACTACTAGTTTTTCTAGTTTACATCTCTCGACCTACCTCACGTTTCTGGTTTGCTGTCTTTTCTTCCAAGTGGTCTCACGAATACCAGGTCTATTGTCTTCTTTTCCAAGTGGTCTCATGGATACCAAGTTTGCTGTCTTCTCTTCTAGGTGGTCTCAAAAATACTAGGTCTGCTGTCTTCTCTTTCGGGTGGTCTTACGAATACCAGGTCTGTTTCTTTTTTCTCCTCTTGCAAATTATGCATTTCTGGTTTACTTGCAGGTCCTTTTTGGCTGCTAGGATGCTCTTCCTATTTATATACTTCCTTCTATGCAAACCCTAATAGGATTTATTGGACCTGCGATGAATTTCCTTTCTTGCCCCTCCATGTGGCTTTATCTTACTATTCCATACAAAATTCAGCATTATCCTCCTTCTTAATTCATTTTTCTTGCTCTTTTCTTTCTACTGAAAACTCATCCTTTGAATGCTTGAACAAGCCACTTCTGCTTGCACACTTAAATCTGGTTGATAGCAATTACAACTCATACAAGATTGTAGGAACAACATGGACATATGTGAGAAAAAAAATGTCTAACTCAATCTAAAAGGGATATAATGAGTTAAAATTGATACAATAAAATACGTCTAGGTATAATAAGACTCAAACTTTTTATTATTATAATAAGACATATATTTTTTAGAATTATAGTAATTATGTATCCTAATAATTGCATAAATTTTGTTTCCAAAAGTAGTGCTTATAGGTCATATGGTTAATTTGCTTGCATGAATTATTAATAGATAATTAAATGTTAAGAATCCTTTTTGAGTAATGTTTAGGTCATTCTAGTCCATTTTATGTGAGTGAGAGACGTAATTGCTATTAAACTAAATCGGTCTACTATGGTGGGTTGACTTATCCCAATTAAGAAATTAAAAAGAAAGTTAAAACTCTCCCCCTAACAAATATATGTTATAGAGAACATGTAGAAAATCAAAGTCATTTGTGTTAATAAAAATGCATTACAAATGCTTTGCGGAAAAAAAACACTAGATAACTTCTTAAACTTTAAAAAGTAAATAGAATATAAATTTTTGATTAATTCTCATAGTGTAGTAATATTATATAAATGGTAAGAAAAATTCAATTTGTCAATAATTAGTTTATTGCTATTTTTAGAGTTCTTCAAGAATAACTATAATCCTACCCATTTAATCTTATAATTTGAAAATATGACTTTATAATAAAAATGTATAAAAATACATTAAATTATAATATGAAATTACAAGTTCTAATAAATTAAGAAATAAACATAAACTCAAGAATCATATATTCTTAATATTTGTGCAAATTTAAAATGAATTTCTAAAGCTAAAAGAATCTTAAAAAATTTCTTATGATATTTCAATAAAAATCAATGCGATAATAAATTAATTAATAAAATCTAATAGATTAAAAAATTAGAGAAAGCTTAGTAAGAAATTAATTTTTTTAATCTTTTCTCAATTTATTGTGATTTTATGAAATTAAAAAAAAAATATATATATATATATATATATATATATATATATATATTTTTTTTTTTTTTTTTTCAAATAAAATTAAATTTACAACATTCTTATCGTATTTTAATAAAATTATTTTAATAGGTCAAATTGTATCATAACATTTAATAAAACATCAAATTAGAAGCTATTTAGCATAAGATTCACATTTTTGATATTTTTACAATTTCTTATTGATTTTGAGCAAAAATTTGAATCTTAAATTTTTTTCATTATATTAAACATTAATGAAGATTGACACTCATTGAATATTTAATGTCTTAAATAAAAGTAAAAGATGAAATTAGAAATTTTGAAACTTAATGAACATAATTAAGAATTGAAAGTAAATTTTAGAGACCAAATTTTAAGTTTGGTCCTGTCATAATTGATAACTTATTAAATCAGTGAGATATGGTTACAATTTAATTATTAATATGATATGTGTTTTATATATAGATAATAACAACTTTAAAAAACATGTTTTGTATTTTAACATAAACCTAATATTACACATGAAGATAACTTGGCAATTTGACTAAATCAATGGAATCCTATAATAAAAGGTCTTGATACTAGACAAGAAATCTTACTCACATATGTTTATTTTAGAATTTTAGGATTTTAAATGTAAAGGATTTCAATTAACTAAACAAATTAAATATTATTTTAAATTATACTGAACATTAGGTTTGTCATTACTAATTCTAGGCTTGAGTAAAGCGAGGAGGGTTGAATAGATAGTGACTAGCGTAAAACTAATCTAATTCTTTATCACATAAATTTTTGTAGTAGTTTTTATTGTGGGAATTCCTTTTGCAATGAAAAATAAGCAAGGGTATGTATCCTACAAATGACATGTTGAGCAAGATTAACCTTTTTTTTTTGTTTTTTGCTAGAAAAATGGATTATGCTTTATGTAAAGACTTTATGGTCACAACAAGAGAATTACTTTCCATATGAGATATGAGATTTAATGTTGATAGGAAAAGAGACGCGACAAACTATAAGATAAGTGCTTGAAAATATAATGAGTATGGTAAAGGATTGAGATTTTTATAAAGATGCCAATATTATGTGGCTAGAAATGGTCAATGTTGAGGTGATAGTAGTGAAGACCTTTTAGGAGACTAAGGAAAAGTGCACACCAATGAGAGATGTAGTAGTGAAAGAGCACAAGATGCCATCATAACCAAAAGGGAGTGCTACAAAACTTTACTTGAGTGTTATCAAGATGACAATCTTTATGTGCTAAAAATGAGGTAAAAGGAGAGGTAAAGAAGGTCAATATGGTAACAAGAGTGAATTCATTTACTCCTTTGTTTAGCAAACTTAGATCCCAAAAAAGGAAAAAAAAAGATCTATAAATAAAATTGAATTATAAAACTAAAGATTCATAACCCTTAAAAAGTAGGGGGCATTAAGAATGAGTTACAAAAGCTCCTAATGAGAGACAAGGAGCTAAATAAATTTATAAGAGATACATTGACAAACTTTTAATATAAATAAATCAAATAATCAAAATGATCTTAGTAGACTAATAGAAAATATCATTTACATGAAAATTTGTTCTTTAAAAGTAAATGAAATTCAAAATAAAATCAAAGACAGAAAAACATGTTGACTAAATAAATTAATTAAAAATTAAAAGTCCTTAGAAGAAAGAGAAGCAATATAATTGATAATACTCTTTGTTACGATACCATATAATAAAAAGATGCTAGATATGTTCAATTATAGTTATGTGGGGGAAATTTTTTATTTGCCCTCACTCAAAATTAAGTTTTGCCTCCACTCATTTAAAACATTAGATAAGAAAGAAAATTTTTTTCTTAAATAATTTCTAAATAATTTCATAATTTTTGTAAAGACTAGTTTATGTGGACATTCAATATTTTGTGATATTGTTTCTTTTTATTTATCTTTATGAATTCTTGCTTATTTATTTTGTAGCCAATTATCTTAAAATAAATTTGTTACTTACAAAATTGATTTTTTAAACTTTTGTGTGCAACTATGGAAATAATAATAACATTTCATAATAAATCTTTTACATATTTTATCTCTAAATTGAAAATATATAATTAATATTTTGAATGAAATTTTGTTAACTTGAAAAAAAATTCTTTAATTAAGGTTGGGGCAATAGAATTATTGTATTTCTTCTTATTTAATGAAACTTTATATTCTTATATGTATACTAAGAATACCTTTTTGAATTTTTTTGGCATAACTTATTAGTATAGATAATTATGTCTTTTTATGGACATATATGTATATATTGTCTCTATTAACAAAACTTGCTAAATATGCTATTAACTAAGGATAAGTAAAATTATCACAATTTACAAGAATAAGAGTTTAATCCAAGTTTGTTTTAAATATTATGACATTAAATTGATGAATCATGCTATAAAGTTATAGGAAAGAATAATCAAAGAATGCATATAAAGGATTATTTCAATTTCTTTTTTTTTTACAACTAAAATAATCAATTTAGAATTATGTCAAGTATATTAATAATAGAAATTATCTTCTCACAAGAAGGCTAATAAAAAATTTTCAAAAAAAGAAAAGTGGTTTACTTAAGATTTTTGTTGATTTGAAAAAAGTATATAGTAAATTTTCTAGGCATATGTTATGGTTAATGACTAATAAAAAGAAGATTCCTATATTATTTATAATCTAATCAAGGACATTTATAAAAAAGCAATCATTAGTGTAAAGATAATGAAAGATGAGAGAGAGAGAAATTTCCTATCATAATTGGTTTGCATTATGTGTTCACCCTAATTTGCCTAAATTCTTCCTTATTATTGACAAATTAGCAAGTCTAGGGATGAATTAGATCATAAACTAAAATTGTAATTTTAAAAATAGCCAAAAATTTAAAGACTTTAAATTGAATCACACAAAAGTAAAAATTTATTTATTGTAATTTTAACAATGCTAAAAGTGAGATACGATATACTATTAAACTAGATAGTATAGAAGTTTATTTGTATGATTAATTTTATTACTTAAATTTTATTATTCAAAGGAAAGAAAATATAAAGAATAATGTGTTTTACAAAAGGAGAATCTTATAACTAAAATAAAGGAGTGAAACTAAAACTTTATATGGCTGTAGAATTCTTAACAAGTTGATGAATAAACTCCATCAAACAATAATTAGGCTAGTAATTATAAGTTGTTAAGAAATGTGTATGGAAAATGAGTATTGTGAAGATTGACAATGATTAGATAAATTTATGGCCAAATAAAAAATGACATGATAAGAAATGAAGATATTAATATAATTGGAAGTGTAGCTCTAATTTAAGAAAGCTAAAATAGTTGCATTTTATATTAATTTAGATGTGTGATGTAGACTTTAAAATGTATTAATTAAGACAATAATTAAATTTAGGTAAATAGTAAGAGGATAAAGACAATAAGCTAAATTAATCTAAAAACTTTTAATTTGGAAGAATTTATTATAATTACATTTCACATTAAAATTAGTTTTATAACAAAATGCAATTATAAGAAAATATTTATTTGAAATTAAAGATTATTTTTTGGGAATTGGGGAAAAATTAAAGTTTTAAATATGTTAGAGTTATATTTGTATATGAAGAGATAGGTCGAAGGGACTAGAGTTGTAGTTGTAAACATAAGTTCTAAACCGAAATTGACTATTAACTTGGATATGAGATCAAATTACTAGATTAACCAGTGATTCAATTGTAAATCAATGATTGAACTACTAATTGAGCATTTATTAAATAATATCATTTACTAAGATTTTATAAATACATATTATTGTAAGTTAGGAATATGTTAATTGTTTTCATAAAAAGTTCCTTTTAGTGAGGGATAGATATGGTTGCATTTCATATCCTTTTTTGTTGATTCTACTTTACAAAAGTTTAGATTCATTTATAGGATGGATAACTTCATTTAATACTTTGTTAACTTCTAAGACATTAATAAAATAATTTATAAGCAAATGTGTTTGTTTTCTTTCTTTATATAAGACAAATGAATAATCTAGATGACCTAATTAAGGGAACATTTAAAGTAAGCATAATTAGATTGCTATTAATATTAAGGATTTCTTAAAGGACTAGAGACCATTTATCTTTTTTTTCTTTTTCTACTATTTAAAGGGAAATTAGGTAGTCTCTAACTCTTAATATTTTTTAACATAAAGGAATCTATTTGAGGGTAAGAGATTTTTATCTTTACCCTTTCTTTTTATTTTTTTTTTAAAAGGAATATAAGGGCTTTTGATTTTCATTCCTTTTTCATATAAAAAAATCTCTTTTTTTTTTTTTTTTTGAAGGGAAATATAGAGGGTCTTTGACTTTTCAACTTTTCTTATACCAAAGATCTAGTAAAGAGCCAAAGGTTCCTTATCTTCACCAATTCTTTTTCTTTCTCTCTTTGTTTTTTTTTTTCTTTTGGTCTTTTTAAGATATAAGGCATTTATTCCCCTATGATAGGAGTTTAGGGTTTTACCTTCAAATCTTTTCTAATATAAAGAGACTCATCAAAGAGTTAGAATCACTTTACCTTTCACTTTTTTTTATTCTTTTTTTTTTTTAAAGGAAAGATAGAGGTTCTTTGACCTCTTATGATAAGGGGCTCTTAACTCTTAAATTTTTTGCATACACATAAATTTATTAAGGAGTTAATGGCCCTTTACTTTCCCCTTTGTCTTTTTCTTTTCTCTATTTTTAAAAGGAAGATAAGAAACTTTAGTCTATAATTTTTTCCAACATAAAGAACAATTAAGAGACCCAATCTTTTTGCATGCAAAGGGATTTATTAAAGGGCTAAAGGCCTCTTATCTAAGCCTACTTTTGTTTTCTCTTTTTTAAGGGAGAAAGGGGCCTTTAGCCCTTAATTTTTAATCATATAAAGGAACTAATTAAAAAGTCAAAGCCCCCTATCTTTCCCTTTCTTGTTTTCCTTTCTTTCAAAGGTGAATATATGTGGCCAAATGCCCCTTATCTTGCTTTTTTCTTTTTATTTATCTTTTTTTTTTAGGAAAAGATAAAAGACCTTTTGTTTCTAATTTGTTCTATATAAAAAGATTCATTAAAGGGCTAGAGGCTTTTTATCTTCCCCATTTATTTCTTTTTTTTTTTCATTTTCTAATGGAAAGATTAAGGGCCTCGAGTTCACAATTATTTTTCACCCAAAGAAATTCATTAAAAGGTCTTAACCCTTTATTTTTCTCCACTATTTTCATTATTTTTCAACAGGAGTACAAAAAGCCTCTAACACCCTTTTGTCAAGGGACCTTTAGCTCATAATCTATTTCCACACAAAGGTATCCATTAGGAGGTTAGAGATCTACAATTATAAAGAGCCAAAGGCCTTGTATCTTTCCTTTTTTTTTTTTTATTCAAGGGATGATGAAGGCTCTTAATTTCTTTATTTTTTTTAACATAAAAGTATTTATTAAGAGGCCAAAGCCTTATTATCATAAAGGACTAAAGGCACTTTGTTATAAGTGTGTTAGGGAGGTAACTTATAATCTTTTTTTACATAAAGGAATTTAGTAGAAGTTAAAAACCCCCTATCTTACCCTATATATTTTTTTCTTTTTATTAAGAGAAATATAAGGGGCTTTTAACTCTTAATTTTTTCCCATAAAATGGATACATTAGGTAGTACGAGACTTCTTGTCATATGAGATCTATGAAACTCATATTTTTCTATTCTTTTTTTTTTCTTTTTTAAGGGAGATGATAAAAAGTATTCGACCTCTCAATGATAAAAGGCTTTTGATTTCTAATGCTTATATGATAGGACATTTGACCTTTTATCTTCCCTTTTTTTTTTTTTATAATATTTTGGTTCCTTTAAGGTGAAGGTAAAGGACATTTAACTCTCATATGGTCAGATTCCTAAATATTACCCACATAAAGTAATCTATTAGGCCTTTTAATGATAAGAGACATTTAACTCCTAATCTTTTCCCATATAAAGGGATATCTTATAAGGTCTTTGACTTCTTATCTTCCTTTTTTTTTTTCTTTTTTTTATTTTGATTTTTTTAAAGAGAAGATAAGGGGCTTTTGACTATCAAATGGTTAGATTTCCAACCATTACCTACACAAAGTAATCTATTAAAGAGTCAGAAGCTTTTTGCCATAATAAGGCAAAGGCCTTATATGCTTCCTTTTTGTTCTTTTTGTAATTTCTTTAAGGAGAGGGCCCTTAGCCCTTTATAAAAGGAGACTTCTAGTTCTTAACTTTTTTACATAAAAAGGATTTATTAAGGGACTAAATGCCCTTTGTCATAAGGAGACCAAAAACCCTATATTTTTTCTTCGCTATTTACTTTTCATCTTTTTAAGGGAAAGAGAAGAAACTTTTAGCTCTCTTATGACAAGACATGTCTAGATCTTGTTCTTTTTTTTTTTTAACAAAAAAGATACATTAAGGTACTTAAGAAAGATAGAGGACCTTTAACCTTACTATGACTAAGAGCTTTTGACTTCTAATCTTTTCCCATACTTAAAGATTTATTAGGGGTGTAAGGCCTTTTTTATAATAAAGGGTAGAGCCTTATATCATTATCCTTTTTTTTTTTCATCTTTTAAGGAAAATATAAAGAGCTGTTGGTCTTTTATTTTTTACATAGAAACAAATTCATTAAGGGTTTTTAACCCCTTTCCACAGGGGGACTAAATTTTTTTACCTTCCTTTTCTCTTTTTGTTCAAAAGAATATAAGGAGCCTTTGGCCCTTTTACAATAAAAGACCTTTAGCCTCTAATTTTTTGGCACACAAAGAGATATATTAAAGATTTTAGAGAACATATGGAGCCTTTGAACTCTTTATGTTGTAGGGGGGTTAGAGTTCCCTCATTTTTCTCCTATATATTTTTTTTCTTTCTTTCTTTCTTTCAAGGGTAAGATTTAACTCCTAATATTTTATCATATAAAGAGATCTATTAGGAGGTTAAGGGCTTCCTATCCCTCTTTATTTTATCATGTCAAATCCTTATGGTATTCAGACCAACAACAACCTGAGCATCCAAAACCAAGTTCATACGGCAAGTTCTCCTGGCTGTTTGACCCAATGGATTATAATTGACCGCATTGCCACCAAACATAGTTATATATCTTCTTAATCTGATATTTACATCGCAAACACTCTTGGATGCATTTCAAAAGTGATACTCAACACCAAATGCTCGAGTTGTTTGAATAATGGTAAAATTTCGTTGAACTTCTCAAGACACACATCTAGAACAAGCACTAGAAAGATAAATGCATTTCTTTGACAGAGTTCATCAGATAAAAGACTACTCAAATAACATGAGCTAATCCTTTGCCAGGTTCCCATTGGCATAATTTCTATGATACTTACACAATTCTCCATAAAAATGATGGTCAAAATTCAATGCTAATGATGTCTCCCTCGACCGCGCGTGAAATTGTTCTTTTAGAATACACAATTAAGTCTAGATAATTGAGGACACATTGACCCAATTTCTTTCAAGCAAAGCTCATGTTATCACACAACTGACCCAAGCCCAACCAAAAGGAGAATACTAGACCCTTTTGAATAAGGTCTTGTCTTAATTGTCCATTGATTCTTAAGAGCTTGCCCAAAGACCACTCCAAAAAGATAAAACGACTTTTATGGAGTTCTCTAGTAATATCAAGCCTGGAAACTTTTGCATTGTTGAACCTTGTAAACCTCTTCTTTTTTTGGTCATCTGGGATGATCATTTTCCTTTTTCCATATACGGAATGTAGTAGGGGGAATTAATCTGAAAAATATGATTGTTTCTTTCAACTGCGCCCCGATTTTAATATGTCCATAATTTGATTCCGGTTATATGGCCCCATCAAACCTAAATTACGAACTTCGAGGCATCTCTGCATGTTTAGCATCAATTCATCAGATAATCTTGCAGTCATAAAAACTTTTAGGGCGATGTTATTTCCAACAGCCTCAAATCTGCATCCGTTCAACTCTAAGTAAATCATAGGCTATTAGCCACATGAACATGGATGCAGAACATAATTGGAGCCTGAAAAATAGCTCCACCCAGATTTTTTATTCTTCTTGGGACTTGGAATTCCAATTCATCAGAGCTAAGTACTGGAAGGGGTGCTTTTACAGTTGATAAGGATCATGACTATGTTTAAAATGAGATGACTATCCAGACCTTTCTGCTTTAAATCTGCTAAGAGTTTCTTTAGCCCAAAAAAGAAAGTTCAAAGTGAGGCTACTATATATATGAATAGTTAAAATGGTTGCAAACAACAGATCTCTTCAGACTGGTAACGGGCAGCATATTGTTTGATCAGTTGGTTGTCTAATTGGTTTTGGCCTATTGATATATCTATACTATGCATAATATACTGTAATTGCATGATGTTTACCATTTGAATAGGTTCTCTTCACAATTCCCTAAAGGATTTGTTTGTGGTGAACCTGAGTCCCATTTCCAAGTAGATGCTAACTAGTCGTGCCCCAGCTCTCAACTGAATGACAAGCTAGCGCCATTACTCACGAGGAAACAAATACATATGGAAGCACACAACCCACATCACAGGAAACTGAAATTTAACCACATGACTTGGAAAACTTTGATTTCAACTATTGCATGGAAAAATCAGTCACTAGTTTTCTTTTGAAATAGAGAGTAAGCCAACACACTTCGCACAAGAGGTGATTCCTGAAACAAGTATCTAAAGCTCGTTCCATGGAATGTCGTCAGGGATCTAACTCCAGCAACATCCTCCGATAATGCTAACGTCTATGCTGCATTTGTTCTGATTATAATTTCTGAAGTTCTTCCATGCACCTGTCTGCTACACGGTATAGCTTCTCATTAACTCTTTGCATCAAGCTTGTCTATTATAGTTTGAAGCTGCTACATTGTGCTGTAGCCAAGAACTAGATGGAAACGGATTACCCAAAAAAAATAAAATCCAGGGTTAATTTTGATGAAAGAAGTATTTATGGATATAAAAGGGAAGGAGAAACCATAAAAAATGGAGGTTAACAAAAACTAGTGCAGGGACAAAATCTGAAAAGCTGAGGAGTTCAATTATTGCTTCTGGGTCTTCACAATACTTGAAGCTGTGGGCAGTTGTAGCAGCAATCATGCTGGCTCTATTGTGGATTTCTGTAGTCGATTCGGCAACAATAGGGAACAGAGTTGTGGTGCACAAGTATTGGTCTTCTATGTCGCGCTTTCTTCGACCTGAATGTGAGTACTACATGGCCTTGACAGATCAATGTGGCGTTTAGTTTTTGTTTCTGCTAATCCATGCAAAATATTGTTTTTATAAGGCAATGTGAAAATGTAAAGATGTTTGATTGTTATCTGTGCAGGGGTACATGAAACCAATGGTTATCTAATTGTTTCATAAAATGGAGAATTAAATCTGATGCGATTTTTTTTTTAATGATATAACATTGCAGCTAACAACCCCTTAGTTTTCTGCATTGCACATATCTAGCGCATGGTTGCAATAGCTAGATCATTGAATGTCAGTCATACTTCCTGAACAGGACAATTCCTCCTATTTGCATGATCATATATAACACACTCATTGTCCACTAGATCACCAGATCCCCAAATGCTGTTCATTCTCAGTTATGAAAGTAAATATCTGCAAAGTGAGCTAAGTTGTAGACTTGTTATGTAAGTTCTTATGCAGATATTTTCCATATGGGTTACTTTATTGCATCCTCGAGAAACGGGATTTGCATAAAGAACTTCTTGCCGAGGAGTATAAAAGACTCAAGTAAAAACCTCTCTATTCAACAAATCCAGTTGGTTGGTCCAACATGTCACAATGTATGTTCTTTAATCTCTTTTACCTTAACTTGATTATCCATAAAGGTATTTCTCAAGTCAAGACTCATGTTTTTATTACTAACGTCTCTATAAATCCGTTTGAAGATCCCACCTCAAATACAAAAGCATAACTTCTTACATTTCCTTCAAGTTGATGCTAGACTAGCCGATAATGGGTTCCCTGATAAGCTACAGAAGCTGTGCTGCCGAGTAAATTATGGAATGCTAAAGTTTATCCCCCTTGTTGAGAAGTTAGGCAGAAAGATTGTTCAGATTTTGAAGCAAAGTGGTCCTTTCATAGTTCTTCGTCTTAGATATGAAATGGACATGTGGTCATTCACCGGGTGCACTGAACGCATAACCCGCCAGGAGGAGATTATAGAGTCGAAAAATGTGAGGTAAGCAAAAGCATACTTTGTGTTCTGCCACCAACTTTGTCGGATGGATGATCCAAATGTCGTATACTTGAACGGAGAGTCTTATCGCGGTGGAAAAGCAGATCCCACAAATGATAAGAAAATTTGGTATGTGCCCGTTAACTCCTGATGAGCCCACGCATGCTGTCACGGGGTCATTACTCTCTCCCTAAAAGGTAGCCTTTTAGGGTGTACAGTACCCACGTTTATATGCCCCAAGATCCCCTTCTTCCTATCTAATTCCCTTCTTCCTATCCGATGTGGGAAACGGGTCTTATACATCTGTCTGTCATACTCTTCCCCACCGAATTCATCAACGTCCTCGTTGAGAATCGGGATCTCTTCTTGCCTATATGCCCCAAGATCCCCTTCTTCCTATTTGATCCCCTTCTTTCTATCCGATGTGGGAAATAGGTCTCATACATTCATCCGTCACACTCTCCCCCACCGAATCCATTGACGTCCTTGTCGAGAATCGGGACCTCCTCTTGCCTACTCCTTCCACACGAAGTGCTTAGTAGGTCCTATCCGATGTGGGAGACGGGTCTCATACATCCGTCCATCACACTCTCCCCCACCGAATCCATCGGCGTCCTCGTCGAAAATCGGGATCTCATCTTGCCTACTCCTTCCATACGAAGCGCTTAGTAGGAAACATCGGAAGGGCCAAGGTTGGCTCTCATGGTACTTGTCACGGGGTCATTACTTTCTTCCCAAAAAGCAGCCTTTTAGTGTATGCAGTACCCACATTTATATACTCCAAGATCCCCTTCTTCTCATCCGATGTGAGAGACGGATCTCATACATCCGTCCGTCATAATGCGCTACGGTCATTAGCAATCGTGGTAACAATAGCAAAATCTTAATATCAAATGATTTTAAAACTGACTATATAATTTATTTTTAAAATTAATTATATAATTTTTTTAATCACTAAATTAATTTAAAATTAATTACATAAAATTTTCTTTAATTTATATATATATATATACTTAAATTCTTTTTTTCATCTCTAATATCAAAATTTTTTAGTCAAAATTTATTCTCGAAATTTCAATATTAGTAAGTAAGGCTAAGGTAAAACTGCGAAACTAGCATAATCTTTTTCCAAATCTGGCTCGAAATAAACCATCTACGTTCTGAGTGCTCGGCGTGCGTTTTTACAAAGCTGCCTTCTTCTTTTGTAAATTGTGAAAATAGGTCGAGAAGGAGACTCTGCTGCATCCCGCTTATCTCAGGCCCTTTCTGATCCATTCAATTCGAAAAAGATGGCAGCATTGGATTATATAGTTTCATTAGAAACTGGCATATTTGCTCCTATCCTGTGGGGGAAATATGGCAAAATCTGTTGAAGGCCATTCAGGGTACGTTTCTTTTAACAGGATAATACGGCCTTTATGTTTTTTTTTTTTTTTTACACAAAACGCACGGCCACTTCCTGACTCTTACCTGCACAATGTTATCATTAACAGATACCTGGGATTTCGTACAATGATTATGCTAAACAGAAGGATTCTTGTCAGTCTAGTCCATCAGTGCAGGATTGGTAGGCTGGGTTGGGATCAGTTCACCTTAAAGATGAAGGCAGTTCATTTAGAACACATGGGGGATCCTGCAAAAAGAATGAAGATCCCACGTTGGCCCCCGGGCAGAGGACTATTTCTAACTCTAATCCAGAGGAATGTCTACTCCAGGAAAGTCAAGACATCAAGAGAGTGTGTCCTGTTTAGCTCCTGACTTCCCGTCGCTGAACCATAACCAATGTTTCGTTACATTCTGAAAAATGCATTCCTTGATCACAGGTTTCTTAAAAGAGAGGATTATACTAATAAAGGAGATGTGCTTTACAGTAAAACTCCGTGCAGTTTTACCGTTTTCCAGGGCACTTAAGGAACTACAACGCTTCTGCACATAAAAACCTATCTAGTAATTAAGGAACAAACTTCATAAACATTGTTGTGATTTGTTCCACAAAAGTTTAAGAATCCCACTATTTCACCTAAATATACAACTTTAGCTGTAATTCTATGTAGTGTCTTTCCTTCCACAGGCCTTACATGCCCCATTAAGAAACGTACTAATTCCTCATTTTCCAAGTTGCGAGCACATATTACTCAGCTCAAAAAGCTTAAATACTTGATGGTTTCTTTAAGCATGTAGCAGATTCCTCAACGTAGCAATAAATTCCATAGCAGGCTGGCCTGCCCATATAAAGACCACTTTTTGCAGAGTTCACAAGCAAGAAGTTCAAAATGCCAAGTCCTGAAACTATGTTAATGGACATTTTCATGACAGAAATATATGAGATAAACATCCTGCTTACTCTACAAATGCACATTGGCATCAAAAGGCCCTAATTCGTAAATATATTATGGCAAATACCAATATGTGTAGTACACCCACAATCCAGATGATTGCATATCCTGAACAGAAATCAAATAAGAAACTTGGCAGAACAGAACCATATAAGCTAGGGTAACTGCTCTTCATATAAATCCCATGACATACGGGAAGAATGAGAATACCAAACCATAGCATATACAGAACTCAGAGGAGAAAAACAGACCAAGGAAAAGGGGAAGAGAAAAACTGAGCAAAATGAAGACTCGAGGAAAGTCATAATATATTCATGTCTTCAGCCGTTTCTCAGCCTGGTCTGAGTCCTCTCCACTGTTTGTGTCCCTAAGATGTATTGCTGCTTGATTGCTAGATGGGAGATCCTGAAAATCCTGCAATCATGAAGACATGAAAGCTGTCTAAGTGTAAAGGTAATTTTCATAGCAGCTGTCCTATAAGATCCAACCATTTGTTAAGCACCTTATTCACCAGCTTTATACCTTAATTGCGGATGTTCCAGAGTTCAACCCTCTATTGGCATGCCTTCCAAGATCAATCTGCAGTGAGATTTTGGCCTGTGACAAATCTATGCCAGCACTCTGAAGTGCCTCTGTCAGGGTGTTCAACAACCTGGTTTATACAAAATTTAAGTTCTAGTCAGCTTAGGACTTACCTTCCACACCCAAGGGAGGCTTCTCAAATATGGAAAACTACACAAGAAGATAGTGTCATCCTGGTCAAAGCATACATAAGGTCAATCAAAACATACAAATGAGCTCCTCCAAGAGTTTGCCGATAAAAATAGATCTCCAAACAGATGCCACTCCTAAGAATGTAAAGTACTAGATGATAAAAGCCTGCTATACACATGCCACAGACCACCCAAAAAACAAATGACCAAGAGTACCATACAAAAATCTACAAACCCACTCAGAAAGGAAAGAACAACAAACATATATAAGGTTTATGCTTCATTTCCTCCTAAGATTGGAAATTTCTATAGGGTTCTGGTGCACACAAAATGCCCTCGCAGTGGAGCAAAGAGATAGGAAGTTGACCAATGAAAACTGAGAGCGAAGACCAACACGAATCAAGTTCTTGATTTATTTGAGGATATATACTTTGCAGAACACAAAATCTGAAAAGATCTTACACACCCTTCAGAGTAAACACTGGAGACGCTGATTGTCCCCTCTTCTACAGTTAGCTCCTCCAGCTGGTTCGGTTGGTCACCGGTAATAGGACACTCATCTGATTGCACGTGAGACACTGGTTGATGAAGGGCCTGTGCAGAAACCTCAACACCTTGAACAGAAGCAGGCATGTCTGTTTCTAAGGACAATGGAAGAGGCAAACCCTTGTTTGCAAACTCAGGTTGCCATTCCATTGCTTTGTGTGTGACATCCCTGCTAGCATCAGATTCTCCTGGATTACGTGGACTAGTAAGCATGGTTGGGGAACTTGCAATGTCATTCTCGTCAAATCTTCCTAAAAAAGTTGACCCTGGACCAGAACCATTTTTCATATTTTGTCCTTGACCGACAAAACTTTGGACATGCCAATGACTATTTCTCTGCTCACAAACAGGGGGAAGAAAAGGTTAATTTTAGAAGCTTCTGATATGAGATCAGGAACCAAATTATATGTCAACTGCAAGTAATTAGCAGAAAAGTTTTCTGTTCAAAGAATAATATCACTCCATACCAACAATTTGTAATGAACAGTTAAAATATGCCACAATGCAACAGCTTGTAAGGAGACTGAAAGCAGAAAAGGAAAAAAAAAAAAAGAAGAAGAAGAAGTATATGCCAACATCAAGGATCAAATTCTACACACAATAAATTTTCAGTCAAAGACAATATAATAAATGAGAAAATTTAGCAACACACTCATACAAACTCATTTCTAGTAAGTTTTATATGTGTTTCTTTTTTCTTCTTTCTTTTGTTTTTTTTTTGTTTTTTTCTCTTTTCATTGATCTCACACAATTAATTCAAAAAAGGGTACATACAACCATAGTCTGCTCTGCATAATTTTACGGGGTCAAATTTCCAAGACTTGGAGAAACAAACAATTGTTTCATTACTTGATTATAGATGTCTGTATTAGCATCCTTCAATGGATTATGAGGATTGCTTTTCTCACCTTTTCTATCTCTCTAGTTCTCTAGTAAACAAAAATATTCAGATCACTTGAAAAGATTATAAAGTCCAGAGGCCACCATGCATTTTTCTTTTGCTAACTCAAGACTGAAAACTAAATTTGTTTTGTGAACTTATTCACATGTCATCCTCTAACAGAAAGTTCTTGTGATATGTAAACTAAGGTGCTAGTTCTGCTTCATGTCATAGAAACAAAAGCTGGAAAAATATATTAGAACTTTACCCATGGCATCAGCTTTGTGGGCTCAGAAGCCCATTCCTGGTATGTACCCTCATACTTTTGAACCTTTTCCTGTAAATACTGGACATATTCAATCACCTGCAGAAAGAAATTACATTTAGCCAACAAATTCAAATCTGACGGACATCAACTGGATTTACACATCCTGTGTGTTGGATCCCACATTAGTGTTTTACCTCTAGTAGAAAAGATGCCGTATCTCTCTTTTGATCACCATGAGGTATAAGTTCTCTTAACAGCTGAAATCTGAAAGAAAAAGACAATGGCTTTTCAAGATTTAACTTTATCATCCCTAAAGTTCTAAAAGACACCAATAGCCCAAGTTCCCTCTCAAAGCCATCCTCAATTTTCTGGAAATCCTGAAGGCTTTCAAAGTTCAATTGTTTGAGTGGTTATTACTCCCAAATATGCAATTTTAACTGGGAAAAAAGCAAGCACATGAGAACTTATGTGCATGTGTGCGCTCATATGGCAGGGGCAGGAGAGAGCAAGAGAGTTCTTCAATCTTAACAACACAACTTTAAGACAGACACACCACAACACAAGCTTCATTTCTTCAAGTCCTATGTTTTTTTTACTGAACCTGTATTTCCCAATCCTATGGCACAGCAAGAACCTGAAAGACCAATCTGAAGTAAAAGTCCTATCAACTTCTACAAAATGTTAATGAGGATCCCATAAACCTCCTGCTTCTAGCTTTAAAGACTATCACTTAGCTGAAACAACAGACTCACTGTAAATGAATGCACATGAATACAGACCATCATTAGTTGAAAAGGATTCATTTTTAAGAATACTCAAAAATTAAGCTCACAGAAACCACTGTCATATCCTTTTACAAGCTATAATTTTTTTCTTTTTTTTTTTAATTGAAAGTTAAGTGCCATTTCATCAGCAGATTAAAGACTCCATAAAAAACCAGCTAAAGCTGCAATCAAAACAAAAGCTGTAGGCCAAAAAGAGAATAGGAAGGAGACCAAACAGACATGAATTGTACATGCAAGGAGAGAGCTATCAAGAAGACCAAGATTTATAAAGCAGATGCTAGTAAACTACTTAGACTGCGCAAAGACATGTTGCATTCTCAAAGCTGATTTGTTCAGCAAGTCCATCAGCAATTGCATTTGCAGACCTCCTGACATGTTTCGACTCAATCATTGGAAATTTCTCGGACAAACTTCTGATCAAATACAAGTGTTGGACAACCTTTTGCCCGGACATTTATATCCAGCTGTTAAAATGTGAACCTATCCTTCCACAATATCTGGTGAATTTGTTAATTCAAAAAGGAAAAAACTAGCATCATGAATGCAGAAATGAATACTAAACTTCTAAGAACAACAACAATGAGACACAATTAAAGGGGCGAAAGACCTAATTAAAACACCAATATGCATCACAGGCATACTAAATTAAAACCAATCAGCCATTCATATTACCAAAATGATCGATAACAACCAACAAATAGGCAAAAATCTACCTCTCGTTGATCTTGCTCCTCCGTCGTTGCTCAGTAACCGAATGCTTCGATCTTATCGTACTAGCCTTATCACTGTTCTTCCCATCTGCATCCACTCCCAAAACCCACATGAAAAAGCTTTCAAAGGCTCAAAATTGTATGCCCCCGTTCAGAAAACACGCCATGTTAAAACCCCAGAAACACAAAAGCTTTAAACTTTGCAATTGGGCGCCCCACAAAATCAGAGAAATTTGAGCAATAATTCCCTCCCCCCCCCTACACCCCACCTCGAGGAAACGACAAATCTACTAGAAACGCAACCGAAAATAGAGACGGAACTAACTTCTAATATTGCCATCGCGAAGAAAAGAAGGGGAAAGAAAAAAAAAAAATGGAAAAAAGAAGCGTATTATACCTTTGTTGTTAGTACCGCCAGTGTTGTAATTGTTGATGGTAGTAGAGACATTATTAGAACAGGGACCACCACCGTCTCTTCTGGGACCAAAATCATCGTCCTCGTACTCTTCCTCGTCCTGATTTTGGTTTCCTTTTCCTCTCATTCTCGGCTCAGCCCCTCACACACGCCCAGAATCCGGATTCTGAAGGGGCAAGAAAATCCTGCTTGTTTGCAGAGAAAGAGAAATTTTAGTGCAGAGGCTGAAGAACAGAAGCTGCTTCCTGCTCTTGCTGCCTGCCCGCCTGCCAGGCCTGCTGGAGTATCATTCTCCACCAGAATTACGCCGTCCTAATCGCCAATGTAAGAAATGCCTACTTTCTAACAATCTGCCGAACGTACCCCGTCAAAATGCCGAATACCATTCCGTTATAAACCATTAATATTTAACCACAGAAAGAAAGATGTCTTGAACTTGAGTCGGGTCCACCAGTCTCCGGACGTCCGAGTGCTATTTTTTTGTGAGTTAAAATAAAACAAGTATATATATATAATAAAACAAGTATATTATAGATATATTACTTATCATATCTATAAATCAAAATTACAAATTATTTGTTATTTTTTTATTTAATTTTGTATATATACAAATTCATTCTTTAAATTTATTAAATTTAAATGATTCTCTATTATATTTAATAATAAGTATAGAATTTCATTATTATATATTTAAATTTGTCTTATTAAAATAAGTTACATATTAAAACTTAAAATTTAAGTTGATATAAAAAAATATATCAGATTATTAATTAAATTAGTAAAAAAAAAAAATTCATGTTACCAAAAGATTTTAATAACAAATTTATAAATTTTAGGTCTTAACGGTTAACGGACCTCTCTCATGGTTAAAAGAAAAAGAAAAGGTAAAAACCAAGAATTTTTCAAGCCGGGACTTCAATTTTTGTTGCAATCACTCACATCATTAAGCTTTTTTACTTATATCCAAATATATAATCTAACTTCAATTTATTTGGCAATTTTGTGTCACTCCTCCGTTTGATGTTGTTGTTGCGAGGTAACAACCTTTTATCTTTCCTTCGTTAGTTAAAATTGATGTTATTTTTGGGCATTATTAATAAAAAAAAATTGTTTATATATATAAAAAAAAAAAAAAAGAAGTTTGTAATGTGAATGATTATAATTTTTTCATATCGTCCATACATCATGTAGTTTTGGTCAAGCTGAAGACTTCCCCTAATTTGATCAAAATGATATCGTTCCATTGAGTTATAAAAACATCGCACACCAAATCTCCAATTTGAACCCTTCCTCTTTAAATTATATTAAAACTCATCAATGCTCTCACAAACTCAACCATTCTGGTGCAGTCGTTGCTGGATTTCGTACTTGTTCCCGTGGGATCTTCATAACCTTGGGTGTGGGTTTCAAATTTCATGAGTTTATGAGTCCCCGATTTTATGATTTGGGGGGTTATCCACCTTGATTTTCGAGCACTGGGGTAAAGATGTCAGCTTCTTTTTAGTCATTTCTGTTCTTTTATGTTTTCTTTTTTCTTTGGCAATTTTTAGTCATTTTTAGAGATTTTTGCTTAAAATTGTTTGTTCAATTGCTTGTTCTCTAGGATGAGACAAAGAAAACCTATATAATTGAGCTTTGTTAGTTGTTTTTCTAGAAAGGGGAAGATGAGAAACTGAGTTGACTGTGTAATTGTGTTTTTTTTTTTAATTTTTTATTTTTAAAGGGTTTGGATCTAGTTATGTAGGTTTTTGAAATCTCGCAATTAAGGAGTTGTACTCTTGTGGCTTGGTTTAGATTTTCTTGTTGTTTGAGGCAATTTGGCGTCTGTGGGGGCGTTGAAGTGTGTCGGATCTGCTTGGTGTTCTTGATAGGATTTAGGAGTTTAAATAGGGTGGATTTTTTGTTTCTTTGATTTGAAATGGGTGCCTTTTTTTTTATTTTTTTGGTTGGTGGGTTAGTGTTTATGGGTTGTGGATCCAAGTAGGGATTTTGGATTCAATCTAAATTCAGTTTTAGAGAGAAAATGAGACTTGATTCCATAACCGGGTCAAACAAACCCGATTTGACCTTGATTAATTTTGTTTACCAGCTATTTAATTTTTTTTTTCAATGTTTTTTTTTTTGGATTTTTTTTTTAAATTTTTTGCAAATTTCAGTCAATTTTATTTATGTTTGTTTTATTTGCTATAAGAAATGGGGTTTAGTTACCCTGTTGGTCGGCAGCCACCGTAGACATCGGTTCCAACAACTGGATTTCGGCTCTAGTCAACGGAAAACCTGAAGGGGGTCGATGAGAGATTGTTCACCCAATTTGTTTACTTCTATCAACAAATCACACAAAGTACATTAATTAACTAATCTTTGGGTCTCCGTTTTGCGAGGAAACCGAGAAAATATAAGAAATATGAGTGCTGAGGAAAATGATAAGCAAATACGGAGTTCAAATGAGTGCCTCTCTCTCTCTCTCTCTCTCTCTCTAGGTTTTTCTCTTTCAATGTTCCCCGATTATCATCCTTTGTCGTTAGTTTGTGCTTTTGTTTCTTAACTATAGTGGTTGATTTTGGAGCCTTTTAAGTTGGGTTATTTTGCTAAATACTATCATAATGAAACTTGATATAAATGGAAATGACTTGGGCGGGTGAAGCAATGCATGGGGAGTACCCTTTTTAAGAATTAAAGGCTTAATATTGGCTTTACCCTTAATAGGGCCATTTTTAATTTATGATTTACTTTATTAATGTGTTTTTAGTTGTACTCGGGTAATCATTAAAGGCAGAGAATGGACTCAAGTTGATAAATAACAAAATCCAAATCCAAATATCAAAGACATCGCCAAATATGGTCTAAATGACAAAAATAAAATTGGAGAAAATGATTGTAGATGGTGAAAAAATAACATGCAATATAAAAGAGGGGTATGAATAAAGTATATTTCAAAGAACTTAAAGATGAAAAATTCTTTACTTTTAAGTGGTTACTTGCTCTAAAAAAGAGTTTCTTAGCTAATTTAATAAATAAATTTTAATGGGTGAGTTGGTTATATATGAGATCTTAGTTATAAATGTTGATTAAGTTATGACTTCTTGTATTCCGGCTGGCTACTAACTCCTTAAAAGAGGGTTCTTGAACCATTTTTAGGACCTTTCAATGAGATTTGATCAATTGGCCTTTACATGGGTTATATGTATGCACATTTAATGACTTGTTTTGATGTCTCATAAATCTAGAAGAATTGATAGCATCATTAATATAAAGACTAGTACTTATATAGATAACTTTACAAATGGATAGAGAGGAAAGAGAGGACTTGTTACCTTTTTTGAGACATGATCCTTTTCAAAGGGATTCTCTCTCTCTCTCTCTTTCACTAAATAAAGTTTTCGACTTTTTTCTTTTTCACGAAACTTGAGATTTTTTTCACTTTTTCTCTCTTTCTTTACATTTTTCTAATGCTTACTCGTTGTGGCTTTCTTTTTCACATGTGTTGTCTGTCTTTGTCTCTTTCTCTTTGTCCTAAATCCTGAGGGCTCCTCTCTTTTATAAAAGGGGCGTGTCATATGATTTGCCTATTGAAAAATTTATCTTGAATCTCGTGCAGATCATCTTTACTACCATTGCCACATAATTGCTACCTTTCTATTTTTTTAATGTGTTGAGTTATTGCTCCAGGTGAATACTACATTTGGGCTTGACTTTGGGGTCTTGAAGATAGGTTCAAAAGCCCTCTTGGCTTGTTGAAGCTATTACTGTGGACTGTCTTTAAGGGTTGGGGTTGCTAGACTCGTTGTCTTATATTTTTCATTCTTGATACATTGGGCCATGGGTTCTTATTGTATTTTAAGGGTTGTAAAATCTAGTAAATTGGGTCATAGGTCTCCGTCCCACAATGGATACTATGCCCTATTTCTTTCATTCTGAGCTGAAAAAGAGAGAACTCCTTTTGGACCCAATTAGACAATGGACTTTAACCCAAAGATGGATGACTTTGGACTTAGTTTAAGGACCCAATGAGGATTGAGACTATATGAACTTTTGGACCCAACTTGTTATCAGCTTTTTATGATATACATAATTGTCCTAGTTACTCCCATAAATAACCATTGTTGATTATAAAATTGTCAAATCACTTATACCATTACCTTACTGATTGCAAGTAATGCCCCCAATGGAACCATGCTTTATTACAAGAGAGAAAACTTCATGACAGTTAATAACTTCTCACTGTGTAAAGCCTTTTGTAGTTAGATGCACATTGCACCGTACATTCTTAGCTCCTAGAATTCCCTCCTTTCGTTTAAAGACGTATTTGCATCTGATGATCTTCTAAGCCTTTTAGTGAATTCTCTAGTTCCTATGACTTGATTTTCTTTGTCATGCTAATGAGCCATTTAAAGGATTCAGGACTAAAGACGATATCTTGATAAGAATTGAGTTTTTAATTATCAATTTCTTTGACTACAAAAAGGGAAAATGCAACGTCTTGTTTGTATCTCATGGATAGTCTAATTTCTCCTTTCTTTCTACAAGTTGCAATATTTTAAGAATTCTTCTTAGACTTTATAGCTTATAATTTGACCAGCTACTTAGGTTCGTAGGTTTTGATTAAACTTGTTGCTTTTCAACCTCGTCTATAGGTTGAACTTTGTTGTCTTCTCGCATTGAATGTAAAGCTTTAACAGCCTATATCGTTTAAACCCTTTTACATAACCTAAGAATATGAATTGTACCTACGCCAACAACAATATATGTCTTGTTGTTCTTTAACAATAATATTCCACCATCAACTAATTTATATGTGAAAAACCACAATTTATTAGGACACCTGTAAATGTATAATTGGAATTAAGAATCCACTCGTCATTTGAGCTATTGGTCGACACCATTAAAACATTGCCAATATTAGAACTTCTCCTTTCTCTAGTTATGTTTGCAACATTAGTAGAGTCATCAACCTTTTGCTTTCTCTTGTCTTTGCACTTAAGACAATTTTTCTGAATATACCTTTTTCGTGACAGTGATAACAAGTTGCTTTATTGTGCTTAGATTTAGACATGGTTTTGACTCTATTACTGAACCCCTTCTGATTTATCCTGCCTCTAATAGTCATACCATCTGCTTGATTTTCTACAAGCTCTCTTTTTATCCACCTCTTTGACTTTGTTGAATTTAATGATGCCTTTACGTCATTTACTAAATGAATTTCATTGGCATACAACGTCATGTCAACAAAATTCTAATAAAAGGGACATAGTTAGCATAATATTATAAAAGCCTAATCCTCATTATTTATATTAACACCTATATTTTTAATTACAAAATTACTCATCGAATTTAGCCAAAAAAAAACTCTTGAACAAGTGTTCTCTCTTTAATTTGGAGTGTATAAAGATGGTTTTTAAACACATCTAATTGGTCAAAGACTTGGTCATACACTAGGACTCTAATTGGGATCACAAACCACTATTTGTGCTTTAATATGTAACTTCATTTAGTACCTCATATGATAAGCATAATAATATTGTATTATGTGCTTCTCTATAACTCCTCCTTTTTTTTCTTTTTTCATAATCTCTCTCATAATTCTTTTTGGCCTTTGAGAGCCATGCCAAGACCTTATTGGATTAATAAGACCCATACTTGTGATGTGTTATATGTTGAAGTTATTTTTACCATTAAATTTGCTCATATCACATTTTCTTACCAACCTTTCCACCAACATGAAATACATTTAAGAATTAGTTAGGTTTTGATATCAGTATATTATGGCAAACTCGTTAGACCTTCGGATTTAAACTAGTTATTTAGTTGGAATAATAATTGTCGTAAAAACAAGATCATGCTAAAAAAAACAAAGATAAGAAAATTTATGTAATTCAGTTTTCAATCTACGTCTATGACAAGGATGATCAAAGAACATCTACTATGAAATAATAGGAAATTTACAACTACATTTAAGTATGCGTCACTACCCAAAAATCTTATCTACATATGCTGTCACTCAATTCAATATTTTTCTTTTTTCTAAAAGCCTTTGTTCTCCCTCAAATACACTTTGAAGAGGCTAAACATATGCCTTTATACAATACAAGAAAGAAAAGAATAATGCCAAAACAATTAAAAGCGATTTTCATGGGTCCATTACCACCATCATGTCATATTGATGTGACATCTATATTTCTTCACTGCAACTTCCACATTATCTCCAATAAAGTGTTCTCTTATACTTATTGACAAAGTATTTTTAAATTGCACTTGAATTTCTCATCCAAATGACAAGTCCAAAATGCTTGGATGGTAAAGTATTTTCTTATCTAAAGTAACATTGGCCAAACGATGTAACTAGTTTTGTCTAAATTCATTGATGGCACGTTTAGATTTGAAATCAAACGAAAAGTTCGTGATCAACATGTTAAAAAATCAGGCTAGAATTGCCAAAGAACTCAAATTTCATGATTTTTTTTTCCCAATAATTAACCCTTTAGTTGATAGACTTTTAGAATATAAAAAAGAGAGTCGAAATTCCATGTCCTAAAAATTTTGTTGGTAGAATGTGTATACGCAATTGAAAATGGAACTCCCTCATCATCCTTTAAATGGATCAAACTGATCAGTCTAATTTCTTGCCTTAGAATCAAAACTCCATCCTAAAGATGAAATGCTAGATTTTTCTCTGTCTTATTCATAAAGAAAGGCTATCAAAGAATCAACACCCCTATATAGTGACGAAGTAATCGAATTTCTTCCAATATCCTGTTAAGGACGCCAAATCTCTGAATTGCAAATTAGCATTAGATATATTTAAAGACATAAAATAGCTATCAAGAACTAAATAAAAAAGATTGAAATTGCAACTTATGATAAATTATTGACAAATCACCTTCAAATCCAAAAATTCTCTTAAATATTTCTTTTATTTCAACCAAAGAACTTGATATGTGGGGTGAGATTGAGACACAGTCTAATCTAAACCATTTTCTAAGGTCCAATGAAGTAGCCTAATAGGTGGTGGAATGAAGTAGTAAAGTAAATGAGTTTGCAATGAAAGTATGCTTGGCTAAACCTTAATCTAATATCTCTATGTATAAATAATACCTTTTGCTATTGTGAATTCAAATTATAAGAAGGGGAGGAGGAGAGGTAAAAGGTTGAGAAAGAATAGAGAAAGAGATAGGAGAGGGATTTTTTTTTTCAATTTTTTAATGTATTCTTCATTTAATTATATTTTTTAATTTTAAATTAAATATCACTTAGCCTTCAATGTGATAAATTTTTTACATGCTAGTGTATCACTTGTGTAAATTTGTGAAATAATAACCATTTATTAACTATGTGCAAGATTTGCGATAACAAAAATCCTATAAAAGATGAATTGTTACATTTTAAAGGTCGTGCTAAATCTTTGAAAATGCATAAAACTCAACATTTGCTTGTATATTAATCCAAAAGAATGAAAAAAGCTAAAAGTTAATGTTTATCAATAAGAAACTATATAAAGAGAATGTCAATTCATTACAAATCCTTTTTCCAAAAAAGACTTTTATAATTTTTATGTAAACGAAGTACATAAAATCCACACAAAATATATTTATTTAGGAAACCTCATCATCACTACTATTATTGATTTTCATAAAGATAAGAAATTTTGTTAGAAATCCTTTTTTTTTCCCCTTTGCCAAAAACTTTCATGTTTTTTATATTAATTAAGCGCAAAGATTATGCAAGAAAAATTTTTATTTAGAAAACCATATCATCATTGCTATTATTATTTATAATTAAAAAACAAGAGCTAATATGAGTTACAAAAGCATGAGAATGATACAATGTGATTATATAAATACACAACTCTAGACAATTTAGATAAATAATGTAATTCACAAATATCCTTAACTAACATAAAAAGTAAAGATAACTTAATAATCATATAATTAGTAAGTAATATAATTATTAACTCAATTGATATAGTTTAATTGATTAATCACTTTAAGAGATGACTATGGTCTTTATCTTTATAGGGATTTGTTCGGCTTTATTGTGATGAAATAGAGTCAAAGGATTTTGATCAAAGATAAGATCCTTAAACCTTAATTTTTTGAATCAGGAAAAGGGTAAGAACAGTATTTAAAGTCCTTACTTTTATTCCCGTCTTGATTATTAAATTATTATTTAATCATTTATGTAACAATTCATATTCCATTTAGAGTACAATTTAGTCAATTTGTCCTAACCCTAATTACCTTTAACCCACTAAGAAATTGTTATAACCTTATAACTTCTCTCCAGCTTTTCACTCCTACTCTTTCGCAATAACTTCTCTTTTGCTTATAAGTTGATTGATGTTCTTTATTTTAATTTTCTCTTTACCTCTCCACTCTTAAAATTTTCAACTCATTTTGATGTCCTCTTATTCTTTATTTTTGTTGTATTTCAGACCGAAAAGATTCAAATGCTTAGTTGTGGACAAATTATTCATTGCTTGGTTGAAAGTGTCTATGAGTTCTTATAAGCAAATTGTATATACATATTATGTTACATCTTTTGTGATGAGTACTATTGTACCTTTGTTTTATTTGACCTAATTAAAAGATTATGGGTGCATTTACTCTCTGTCTCTCTCTCTATCTCTCTCTCTTTCTCTCTCTTTCTTTCTCTCTTTCTCTTTTTCAAGCATATAATGGATTGTGATTGATTGGCTTAGATTTGGATGCCAGAAAAAAATAAAAGAATGAAAAAAGAAATGAAAAAGGAAAAAGGAAAAAAATATATTCATTAAGTCTAATCAAATTTACAATATGCCCTAGTTCATCATGAGCAAAGAAAATAGAGAAACTCATCTTTTATTGACCCTTTAAACAAGACCAATAAGTATCCATGAAAGAGCTTTTAGTCTTTGAACTAGGCCAAGGCCTAGAAGGCTGTTCTTTTGTGTCCCTTAAACTAAAATCTGCATAAAGCATCATTGGGTCCTTAAAAAAGCCCTTCCCTTCTTAGCCCATGATAAAATGAGTAATATCTAATTCATAGTACGAGGGCTTAAACCTTAATATAATAATTTTGATTATATAAAGCCTACGGACTACAATATACAAGATAAGAGCGAATCGAGCCATTTAGAGGTCTAATTCATTTAAGCTCTAAGTCTAAGATAGCTAAGAAGAAGAGAGTCCAATTGTTAGGCCTTAGGTCTCTATAGTAAGCCCAACTATCCATAAGGCTCCAAGAGTTTCCAAAAAGCCCACCAAGAGAATAATAGCGAAAGGGCTAAAAGCCTAATCAAAAGCCTATAAATTTTGGTCAAAAATATACATGACTTAACTACCAAGTTAATCTATACAGTAGGGATCCCCACTTAAGAATACTCACCCATATTTTTGGCTAAAACATGTAGTTATATCTAAGGAGAGTTTGATACCTCAATGAGACCTTGATCAGTCACTCTCTTTGATCTCTTAGGTTATCATTCTTTCAAGGTTTTCATGCTAGCACATTGTCTTGGATAAGGCTATAACACCTCTTCTACTTGACACCAATGTCTTAATCTCCTTTATTGTGCTTTTATATTCATGTTTTTGCCATACCTTACTTGCTTAGGTGTCTACACCCAATTCTCATGCAATAATCGGTGCAAAGTGTCACTAATTTACTTACATTCTCAATTCAATAAATTTAAGGAACTACCACATGCTATGAAACAATAAAGCTAACTCTGGGCAACCTTCTGGGTCAAATATTTGTAAAGATGCATATGTTTGTTTACCTCAACATCTCTGAAAAGAGAGCCTAGAAGACTACACGTGTTTAGGAAATCCTACCAATTTCTTGTTTTATAGGCTAATAAAATGGGAGAACAAAAATCAATATGTCAATTGGCAACATTGATTCTCATTATATGAAACTGGGGTTTTAAATTAAAGTTCACCCAAAAATTTGACAATAGATTCATTTTTTTTTTTAAAATCTTGAGTGCATTTATTCAATAGATCCAAAGCTTTCAATTTAAGCAGAAGTAGAAGAAGAAAATAAATAAATAAATAAATAACCCAAACGAAACACTTCTTCTGCTGCTTCCCTCGCTTGACACAAGTGACACACTCACTGTGACTCCCACACTCCTAGCCGGGTCACTACTACTGACTAAAAAGCTCAAAGCCGCCACAACGGATCGCAGACAACTCCGGGCCGTGCTCTTGTACGTATATGTAAGCCCTCTCGGTCGGCCTCAGTAGCACCTACCCTTTCCCCTATCTATCTATCTATCTATCTGTCTATCTATCTACATATATATATAGGGAGTTGGTCACATACTTTTGTTTTACTTTACAACTATTGCTGCTATTATTATATGGGGACTATACTATATATACTATACTATGGGCACGCCACTAAGTAGTTCGGTAAGAGACCTTTTTTGGGTAATGAGAGTGAGATTCAAACTTTAAATTTCTCAAGTTTTTGTAGGAAAAAAAAAAAGAGTTTCAACTATAACTTTAATGTACGAAAACTATAAAAAAAAGGGAGAAAAAAAAAAGCAGAGAGATAGTTGGTAGCTAGGCAGAAGACTAATAGTGCCCAGTGTATGATTAATATCATTAAATACATATTATCACGTTGTATTTGCATTTAAGTGTCAAAAACTCTCTCAACATTTCGTAATGATTATGAGTTAGGGATGAGAATGTGGTTGCTTATGATTGTGGGTATTGCTCCAAAGTTTTGAATGTCTTGAATGTTGTTAAAGGTGACAGCGTAAGAGAACACAAGACGGCCGTACAAGAAAATAAGCAAGTCAAATCATACACTTCACATATAAAGATCAAACTTCATACCTACATGCATGACCGTGAAATCTACCATCCTTTTTCTTAATGTCCTGAATGGTCTTGTCACAATATCTCGCTAAGAACATCCTCTAACTTGTACACGCTCTGTGTGCAAGAATATCTCAGTAACATTGTATGCAAGTAACACTGTGTATATATATATATATATATATATATATATATATAGTATAATGCACAACTGCACAATAAATTGAGCTAGGTGATATAAGCTAAAGATGGTAAAAGACTCACCTAGTATCTTTACTTTTCCCAGTTTCACTAATAACTATTGATTTTTGCATATGGGGCATGGCAAGATTGATTAGGTAATCGCATAGCCCAAAATCAATCAATCAAATTTAGGGGCATCTCTACATGGCATCCCTTAGTTGAGCACAAAATTATTTTGAAAATAGAAAATAAAAAATCATCAACCCATGATGCTCCAAGAAGATGAAAACAAATAAAGGAATAACAGTTGTCAACTGTTTAATCAAATATTCATCAAATCATGCATGCAAGAATTGAATGAACTTATACAGACGAATGCTCATCAATCAAGAGTCAGCTACAACAAGTTTAAGAGAGCAATAAATAAACAAATAAAATAATTTAAAAAAAAAAAAGAAAAAAAAAAGAAAGAAAACTAACAAAAAAAATGTGGTGGATAAATGCATGAGGCTCTCATTAGATGAACTCAACCCACTATTTTTTTATCCCTTTGTCTCTTCCACTTCTACAATTAGCAGAAAAATTCCAAAGAAAATCTCCCATACGATAAAATACACACTAGATTGCTATCTAATTCAATGAAATCAAAGACAATACCAAACCTTAAAAATGTAAAACTAAAAAAAAAAAAAAACTTTGCATTCCAAATAAATTAAATCAAAGAATATATTTCAAAGGAGTCATGATTTTTTTTTTTTAAATCTTGGAATTCTTACATTTTTGATATGTGTATGAAAATAAAATGACTCTAAAATTGTCATAATTGTAAAGGATAAAAAATTCTAGGAATCATATTAATTTCATTATAGCAAATTCTAACCAAGAGTCGGTTTATTTCAACAATTATGACAAGTTTTAATATGCAACAATTTCATATAAATCATCTTCATTAATATTAATATAATTATGACAAGCTTCTCAAAGAGAGAATTTGTGTTCATAACTCTTCTCCAAAAGAAGGAGAGCATTCCAAATACAAAAAGACAACACCAAATAATAGCAATTGATGAACCCTTGTCATGGAAATAGTATATATCTTATAGATATAGATATGATTTGTCAATATAAATGAACACCATAGGAATTTATAAAAGAAGAAGAAGAAAAAAGGATATTGGTGTGTAATTTTAGTTTTAATTTTCAACCAAAGAAGAGAAGTGGGCACCCTCTCCAGTTATGTGACGAGTCTTTTGAACCAATTTCAGCCTTACTTTGTTCAATACATTTATTGTTGATTATAACATATACATAATTTTAGATCATATAAATTTATTTTATTATATTTTTATTATTTAAATTGAGTTCCACTTAAATTGTTTATTTTTATTTAGATTTTAACATTTAATTAATTTGACTCACCCAAAGGATGAGTTAAATTAGAAAATCTATATTAGTTGTAGTTATTTTTTATTTGATTTTGTGATGAGCACACAAAATGCACATAAAACAAAAATTACGTAGGCATGCAGCAAGCCAAACATCTCAAAGCAACTCCACAAATTTCTAAATATTTAAGTCCTACTTTAATGCTTTCCTAGTTACATTATAGTGACCAAGGATTTGCCTTTTACTTTATTTGTAAGTTCGCACCCCATAATTGATTGTTGTATATTTACTATTAAGAAACCAATTCACCTAAAAACTTAACAACAATAAAATTATTGGTACTTCCTAAGTCAATTAGTACCACCATTGGTTGTCCATTGAGGAATCTGGAATCCATTAATTTTCATGGTTTGAAGATTAGAACATCCTACTAAAAGATGAATTGCAAGCTCATCTATATATTCAATATGGATGTGATCATGATCTACCTCAACAACTTCCTCAATTGGCTCAATTATTAAAAACTTCCCTTGTTTACATCAATGCCCTTTATGCCACTTTTCATCTTAATGCTAAAATAGTCCCTTTACTATCTACTCTTTTAACTACCCCTAAGTCAAGCATCTAGTATTAGTGGGACTAATTAAAGGTGATGTGTTAGTGTTATTATCAATATGTTTACTAACTTCTTTAGCAATTAGACAACAATTCTTAATGCCTAATGCTCCTTTTGTAGGTAAGCAAGAAAAATAGCTACAACCATTATTCATAGTTAGCAAGTTTTAATTTCATGTTAGATGTCAAGAGTAAGCCCTTTAATAAATGTTCCCACCAAGTGCCTTACTAACCAATCTTTAGCTCATTTAGGAAGTCACTCAAACTGACTCTGATACTTTAAGATTATTGACATTTGATAAATTTTTATGAGCTCTCCATCAAAATTATGATATTTTGAAGGTTTAAAGTGCACAAGAAGGCATTTGTTGAAATTAGCCTAAATTGGTACTTTAATACAAGTTTCAAACTAATCATACCATTGGATGGTATCACTTTTCAATTGAATAAAGACAATTTCCACCTTAAAGTCTTTTATCATATGATGGCAATGAAAATAATTTTTAGCTATGAAAATCCAACTTGTGGAATCACTCTCATCCTACTGAGGAAATTCCACCTTCATATGTGGTTGTGTGTAGTCATGGTTAGTGCCTCCAAAGGACTTTATGAGTTCCTTCTTTTTATTGGTACATCCAAAAGTATTGTCTCTCAATTGAGTTTTTTTTTAATGTAAGAACTATTTATTTTGTCCCTTTAAGAGACTCTTGTATAAGAGGTATTGATTTTTTATCACATGATTTTCTAATATTAGAATTAGATGAGTTATGTGAAGACATGGTGTTGGATTACAAATTAGTAATGTTAATATTTTTCTTTTGTTATTTGGTAAGGGCATAAAATGAACATTTTTTTTTTTGTGATGGTAAAGATATGGAACATAAGTGAAATCTTTAAGAACATTGCTTTGATACCAAATGATGAAAAACTAGGGATTAAGAATAAGAAAATTACAAAAATAAAGACTAAATATTAGCCTCTTTAAGGAAATTAACCTCTAATGATCATTTCAAAGGAATTGACCTACAATAAGCTAAACGCTTTAATATATTTAATTGATTCAATGAAAAACCCTTAAGATATTACATATATATAAACCTAAGAGTCTAACATGATAGCTCATTAATATGAAAATAATTATACCTACTAATTTGGAAAAAAATGAAAGATAAATATTAATTGACATAATTGATAATAATAATTTCCTAATAAAGAGGATCTTATCATTCTCCTACCCTTTAAATTAGTCTTGTCCTTAAGGTTGGTCAAAATGAATCTTTCTTTAAAAGAGTAGTTAAATTAGCATTGATTGTCCTATAATCATAAATAAGCTTGTAGTAATAGCTAATCAATTCCAAGAAGTCATGTAATGTGTTAATTGTTTTTGGAATTGATCAATCTAGTATTACTTGAACTTTAGAAGGATCAAATGCCACACCTTCCTTGGAGACAACATGACCAAGATATTCCACCATTTGGTTAACAAAACTACACTTTGACTTCTTACTATATAAGCAATGCTTACACCAAGTAATGAACACAATTCATAGATGTGATAAATGAGCATCAAGAAAAGAACCATACACAAAGATATCATCAAACAATATTAAGAAAAACTTATGCAAATATGGCCAAAATATGTCATTCATCAAGTTTTGAAATGTTGAAGGAGCATTGATAAATCAAAAGGCATAACCAAGAACTTGTAATAGCCATCATATGTCCTAAAAATGTCTTTTTAATATTCTCTTTATAGACCCAAATTTAATGATAACCTGATCTTAAAATGAGTTTAATGAATAGCTAGGCACCTCCTAACTCATCTAGTAACTCATTAACAATAGGAATAAGATATTTATCCTTTATAGTGACATAGTTTCTAATAGTCCACATATATCCTCCAAGATTCATCTTTCTTCTTCACTAAGAGAACAAGAGAGTAGTAAAGATATGGGCCTGATAATGCTAGTGTCCGACATCTCGTTCACAATTTTCTCAATATCTTCCTTTTGTAAATAAGGATAACAATAAGGTTAGACATTAATAGGTGCACTCTTAGACAATAAAGGAATATAATGATCATATACTCTTATTAAGGGTAAACTTATAAGCTTAGTAAATAGATAAGAGAATTTAATCAATACTACCTCAATCTCTTTCTCTTTATAGAATAAGATTTTGTCACCTCTACATTGTAAAAATGCATAAAGAACCTTTGTCTTACTTTTTGTAAGACTCTTTCTATTCGATGATTTATGATAGTAGTGATCTTGCCACTATGTCTTCTTTGTAACTCTATCATATGCCTATTCAACAAAAACTTTATTGCTAACTCAGAAAAATTTCAAGTAATATTTCCCAAGGTTTGCAACCAATTAAAGTCAAGAACAATCACATGATCTTCTAAAGGAAATATAAAGAGATCAATGTCAATAGTTTGACCTTATAATAAAGGCTTTACTTTTATACAATTTTCTTGGCATGTTAAATTTCTTCTATCTATAATCTTCATAACAAAATTTTCATAATTCTTTATTGAGAAAGTAAGTTTTTTGGCAATTTTCTCATCTATAAAATTATTAGTACTCTCCAAGTCAACTAGTACTACCCTTGGCTGTCCCTTAAGTAATCCATCAATTTTCATGATTTATAGATTAAAATATTTTTCCAAAGTATGAATTTCAAACTCATTTGTATATTTAACATTGATGCCATTATAATCTAAATACATATGATCATCATTTGCCTTAGGAGCTTCATCAATTGACTAAATCATTAAAAGCTTCCTTTAATTACATTAATGCCCTTTATGACACTTCTTATCACAATGTTAGCATAGTGTCACGAAGTGAGGCTTTGTGTGTGCTAACCCATGCAACACTTAGTCAATCTTGTGAGAGAAGATAAGCTAAATAAGCTTAAGAAAGTTTGAGAGAACTAGCAGAAACATTTGAAAGGCAAGTAAGAAAGAGTTGGGAGTGCTGGATAGTAGAGAGCATAAGAGAACTTTGTAAGTGAGTTGTATTAAATGGCTACCAAAATATTTACAATTGGGAGGAGTGACCTATTTATAGTGGCTCCACTTTCTCAATGTGTGGCTACAATTTAAACATCTAAGATATTTACAAATAATGTTCTAGAACCTAATAATTATAGTCTTTTTAGGAAGGTTCTAGTGAGTGTTCTTGCTGGCCCTTGCTAGAAGTCTCTAGATGTAAACACTTCTAAGCACTTATGCACTCTTTTAGGACCTTCCACTATTGTGTTTAGGTAGCAAAAAGGGGTTGGACATTGCTAGTAGCTTGCAGAGGCCCATTTTGGCCCGAGTTTCTGCCTTCTCACTTGTTGGATAGACTAGACGTAAATTACCCACATGACATCCTCCCTCACTCGATCCTATGACATCCTTGTCACATTCTCACTTTAAAATTGCCAAATGTGATTGGAAAAATGTCAAATCTGGTCCTCTCATTCCCAACTAGCCTCTTAGTTGGGCAAATTTTGCCATTTCATTAAGTACTCAATGTAGTTGAGGACTCTCCTTCTACGGATCGTTTTGTCAGCAGGGATGTGTTCTACCTTTTTGTTGAATTTGGTGACCATAATTGTTAGTGCATGCTTGGACTCACTTTGGCTTGGATCCTCTTCGTCTCTATGAAAAGGCTTTAGAAGACTTGTATGGAAGACATTATGGATCTCCAGCTTTGGAGTGAGTTGGACTTGGTAAGTGAATTTTCCTACGTATATGACCATATGAAACAGCTCTTTATACTTCCTTACCAAGCCCTTGTGGACTTTGCATAGAGACTTAAATTGGTTAGATAGCAATTACATAATCACCATGTCTCTTATTACGTAGTCCTTCGAGTGTCGCTTGGTGTCAACCCACCCTTTCATCCTTAAGGGTAGATTATCTTGGCTAGTATCTTCTTTGATCCGCTCAAAGAAGTTGCTTCTAAGCATACTAGCAAAAAGGGCAGCTAGTTCCACCTTCCAGTTTAATGCATCAGCAATAACATTGGTCTAGCCTGACTTAGACTGCAGTATGTAGTCGAATTCTTTCAGGAAGTCTTGCCAACGAATTTGCTTGGGGTTGAATTTCTTTTAGGTCTGAAAGTAACTCATAGCAATGTTATTAGTCATGATCATGAACTTACTTCCAAGCAGACAGTGTCTCCAAATGCGTAAGCAGTAGATAATGCTAATCATTCCTTTGTCGACAATTTACCACTTCTTCGTGTCATTGAGCTTGCGACTTTCATAGGTAATGGGATGCCTATCTTGCATCAAGACTCCCTTGATGATGAAATTATATGCATTAATGTGAACTTCAAAAAGCTTTTCGTAGTCCAATGGCACCACCACAAGTTCCTCAGAGTTTGCTTGCTTCAATCTCTTGAAGGAAGCTTAGCATTCCTTCGTCCAATGCCAAGTGTGGTTCTTATTTTTTTGGAAGAGGATTGGGGCACCAAAAGGGGCTTCTAGGGGTCTGATGAAGCCCAAATCTATCCGATCTTGGGGTTGCTTCCTCAATTTAACGAGCTCTAGGGGTGCCATACGGTAAAAAGTCATGGTAGGAGGCTTGGCACTAGGTTTCAGCTTGATATGGTTATCCACATCTCTCTTTGGTGGAAGCTTCTTTAGCAGTTCGAAAGGCATAACATCCTTGAACTTGGTAAGGATAGCCTAGATAGGTTATAGCAGTGCAGGAGTAAGTGCTGCTACATCTTCCCTGTTGTTTAGTTCCTTTATGGTAGTTATGTAGTTTAAACTTAACTTGAGACCTCGTTTGAATTGTAAGGTTGAAATTATTGATGGTTATGACTTCTCCTTGCACTTCAAGTGAACCACTTGGGTGTTGTAAGCATTAAGAACCATAAGAGACCTCGAAGTAGGAATAGGAAAAGCTAAGACATTGCAGAAAAATGTAAGACGTAACACCACCTTAAAGTTATCTATAGGAACGACAGTAAAGTCCAACTTACTAGTCCATCCCCCGATCTAGGTGACTACTCCTTATGTTATACCTTGGATAGGTTTTGCTTCCGAATTCACTACCTTAATAGTGTCATTTCCCTTTGTCAATTTATGGTTTAAACAATTGGCCTTTTGCACGTCCATAAAGTTGTGCATTGCTCTCGTATTTAGCATTGCACAAGCTATTTTACCCTCAATAGTAACGTCAACGAACAACAATCCCTTTTCTTGAGACACCGTTAAAGAGAAATGCTTAAAGAGATTACCCAATTGTTAGAGAGATCTCATGTCTGCTTGAATCTCTTCATTGGCCTTCTTTAGGTTAAAGACTATCATCATAGCATTCATTGCCTTATGATTGGGGTAGTCTTTCACTTAACGTGATCCATTACAAATGAAATAGGGCTTCAGGGGACTACCTGAGTCATGCCTGCCTGCAGAGTTCTTCTCATACTTAGGACGGCCACTTGAGGTTCTTTATTATCCTCAATGGTAGCATTCAAGGTCCGCACATCGCGCCTGTCTAACTCGACTCTTATCCAATCCTTCAAGCCATCTTTGAAGTGGAAGAGAAACTCTCTATCAGACATCTCAATTTCAAGTATGAGGGTAGTAAACTCCTTAATATAATTAGAGATACTACCTATCTGACTTAGATAATGCAACTTTCCCTTAGTTTCGTTGTTTGTATTATGAGGCACAAAGTACTTGCATACCTCAGCATTAAATTACTTTTAAGTGTCAATGATGCACAAGTTTTTCTCCCTCATAGAGTGCTTTTGTCTCCTCTAAAGTTGGGCAACATCTCGTAGGAAGATTGGGGCGTTGCCAACTTTGGCAAAGTCATCGATAACCCCTATGGCCTATTAAAGACCAAACAAAAAGTTCTCCACTGCAATGGCATTATGTGTGCCATTATACATGGCAAACTTGAGGACCTTTAAGTCATGCAGTGTAATGGTGCTCGTAGTCGCGACTGTATTAACAATGTATGAGTTGTTTCTGTGCAAAGAATCCATCTCCCTACAGAAGTCATGAATCTTTCTTTCAATAAACTTATGCAGGTTAGACAGTCCTTGATTCAGGGAGCGTATTTCTCCCTTAAATGAGTGGCCAAACTCCTTAATCATGATTTTAGTAGCCCACGTGATCTCTGCATTCTCATGGATCAAATTATCAACTTGATCATTGAGGTTGCCCACAATGAAGTTAAGATCAGTGACACACCTCTCTTAGCTAGTAACCTAAAAGTCCATGGTTTCCTTTGCTGAAATATGCTGATCCTCATGCCTATATGATTGTTGCCTTGCTTGTTGCTCCTCTATGGTTGTTACAACAAATCCTTCTTCACTTGTCATGCTCACAGCTTCTACAAACAACAAATAGCAAGTTACACCTAGGGTTTGAACCGTTTCTCTAATACCACTTGTCATGAAGTTAGGCTTCATGTGTGTTAACCTATGCGGCACTTAGCCAATCTTGCAAGAGAAGATGAGCTAAGTAAGTCTAAGAGAGTTTGAGATAACCAACAGAAACATTTAAAAAGCAAGTAAGAAAGAGTTAGGAGAGCTAGAAAGTAGAGAGCACAAGAGAGCTTTGCAAGTGAGCTGTATTGAGTGGTTGCCAAAAGTATTTACAATTAGGAGGAGTAGCTTATTTATAGTGACTCTAGTTCCTTAATATGTGGCTACAATTTGAACATCTAAGATATTTACAAAGAATATTTTAGAACCTAATAATTACAATTTTTTCAAGAAGGTTTTAGTAAGTGTCCTTGCTGGCCTTTATTGAAAGTCTCTAGATGTAGGCACTTCTACACTCTTCTAAGACCTTTCACTACTATATTTGGGTAGCAAAAAGGGGCTAGACATTGCTAGCAGCCCATAGAGGCTAATTTTAACCCAAATTTCTACCTTCTCATTTACTGGACAAGCTGGACATAAATTGCCTATGTGACAATAGTCCATTGTCAATAAACCAATCCACCTAAAAATTTAAATTTTTAGGTAAGGTTTAGGACACGAATCATATTATATATATTAACATACCCCATCATACAAAAACCTATCTCACTTAGGCTGAAAGTGTGAACAAACTACACTCATTTGGGCCTGAAGTATAAACAAAGTAGAAATTCATGATTAATTTATATTTGAATGTGAAGGGAGCAAGATTTGACACCAATTAAAGATTGGCAATTTTTTATCATTGCTAGCCAGCAACCTCTTTACCAATATAACACCTAGACCAAAATCAACTCAAAAATATTATTTTAAAAATAAATTTCAACGTTCCTCACCAAAAACACCTTCTAAAAATTGTCATGGATGTGTTTATAAGCTTAAAAACTTGAAAATCAATGGACGAAATGGCTAGTTATAGAAAGGAGCAGAAATAGGCTATAAAAACTCAAATTTGAATTTTTATGGACAAAGAAATAAAGGGTAAGATCAGTGTTAAAAAGGAAAAGGAAAATAAAAAAGAAAAGTAAAAAGAAAAAAGCAACAAAATTATGTGGAACAAAAATAAAAAACTAAAATGATACATGAAAGGAAAAGGAGAAAAAAAAAACAAAAATGGTGTAGAGAAGGAAAGAAAAAATTATAAAAAAAAGAAATGAAGAAAAAAAGAAATAAAAATGAAAGAAAAAAAAAAATATATATATATATATATAAAGAAGGGATGTAAAGTTCTCGATGGTGATTTAGTTTTGAGTGCCTCGGGTAAGCTTAAGATGCAAAATAATGTCTTTTTTTATTTACAATTTTTTTCTTTTTTACAAACAAAATTACTAAAAAGGGTTATTTAAGGCATTCCAAATAAGAAGGTGAGAAAAATACATAAACAAAATATCAATAAGAAGAGCATAAAAATATAAACAGGTGAATTGCGGTATTATTACATATGACATGCTTTTGGGTTGGTCATGGCCTTTGCCAAGCATAATTGAGCTCCCAAACCTTAAAGATTCTTAACAATGCAATCAGAATCACAATTGGTGTTCTAATGGCACCTAAAATGATTGGTGGTGACTTCAAAGTCAAACCACATGCATCACGATATTTTCCCCACATTCGTGCCCATTGGGCCTTTCCCCCTTAAGAGGCCTATTATGATAGCTTGGCAACTTTATTAGGGACCCTTCAATAGTGCAAACTTATTTCTATCTATATACTTTCATTTATTTCATATTTAGTATTTTATTTATTTATTTATTTTATTGTAATATCTATCATTATTATTTACATCATAACCCTAATTACAGATATGCATAAAGGTTAAAACTAGATCTATGACCCTTTTAATTTAGACAAAAGAAAGTATAGGTTTTTCTTGAAGTCTATGGCTTCCACACAAAATAATCTTAAAAGCGCTTATTTAGATTAAGGACTCTAACTTAAGCCTTGAGTGGCAAGGGACGGAGCAATATAAGGACCGTTGGCCTAGTCTACATTTAACAAACTACAAATCCATTATTTTGCTAATAGAGTCATCCATCTATTAGATTACCCTTTTGTAGGATAGAAAGCCTAGGTTATCTCTGCCCTAATCATTTCATCATGAATACCTTTTAATTTTGTTATATTATTTCACTACTTGTACTTTATATTTATTTCTTAAGCACTAGCACCTTTACTTTTGTTTTTCATTTTGTTATTTCTTACATCATTATATATTATTCATTTTAGACATCATTAACCTCTTAAAATATTGATTGTTGTTTCAAAACACATACTTAGCCAATATGATCATCACCGAGCATACCTATAGTTATTTCAGAAGATGCTCTAAGGACCTATAGGGATAAGCTAAGGATTGCCTCTCCTTAAAACCCGCATAAATCCTAAGGGATTTTAGCTTGAAGCAATTGAATTTCCTATCCTTAAATAAATTTAGGACACCTAAAGTGCCAGTAAAAGACACACCTTTTAAGAAATCTATGTTAACATCGTGTAGTTATTAGACATTCAAATCCAACTATTAATGTTAACAACAATCGTATATTTCTAGGATCCCATTAACTAATACTTAGTTTTCTTAAAGGCAAATTTGGTCCCTCTAATAAAAGAAATTGAGAGCTTGTTAAACTTGCTAGGTGCCCCTAATCAAAATATGTATTCTGCAAGTATTAACATTAATCATGTGAATAAGCTATCAAAGATGATCAATAAAAAATAGAGTGTGATCTACCTTGTAACCAAGGGGTAACATCATGAGAAATGAATTCTAGCATATCACATCATTAAACATATGATCAAGTATCCCAAGGTAAAATTCATTCACTTGACTTTGCTCATTTATTGGTTAAAATTATTCCCTTAAGTCATTAGACATGTCTATGAATGTGCCATCAAATTGTTCCATAAAGTGGTGAAAGATAGAATTAACCTAGTTCTGGCCATAATTGTCAAGATGATCTTGTTCCTAAATTTTTTCCAAACTCAAAGAAAGGGATAGTTTCGAGGTAATCTTGTTTTGCTACATATTTGGCTTATAAGCCACATAGACACCCCTCTATCAATTCACCCTTCCCATATATTATGAGGATGAGCCCCCATTCAAAGAGTTTAGGAAAATTGAGTGGTCTTGCATGATGAAGATTTTCAAATAAATAATCTATTTCTATAAGTGAGATTTTTGGTTGCACGCCAAATGGCTCAAAAGAGACCCAATCCTGTATAGATGCAAAGAATACCTATAAGCCCTTTTTATTGGGATCATTAAAATGATTGCATATGCTTATATGATAACCATCAAGTAAATAGGATCAAAGAAGTTTGTGTTGTTCATTAGAAGAATGAAAGAGGTTTGTTTCATTTACAATAACCTTAATGCTCAAGAGCTTTTTTGGTCCATTATATAGGCATGGAATCATGCCATCAAGATAACTTATGAGTACTTTAATCACCCTTCATTAGAACAATATGAACAAGGTGTGCAACCCGAGGAAGAAAAATCTACATTCTTGATAAATCAATAAGTCACATTATTTTTAAAAGAAAAGTTAAAATGAAAGATGTCCAAGCATAACAATCATTGAGATTAAATAAATATAGTTTTATAATACTAAAAGAAGTTACTTCTTCACTTTATGATCACCCAAACTCTTTAGAAAATCAAGATCAAACTTTTCTCATTAATTAGCTCTTCTAGGAATTAGACACTTCCCGAAAAAGAAGTAAAGAATTGACTTCTCAGCCTATGGAAGTAAATTAGGGGCACTTCAAAATACGAAAGCGATAATGCTAAATCTAGGTTAACTACAAAACATCTTTTAAGTCACATTAAATCAGAACAAAATTCTTTAGAAAAGAACAAACTTATAGGAATAAGTAGAGGATGAAAATGCTAAGTTTTGTATGAAACTAGGGATTCATGCCACTTGATCAAATTTGCTCACACAAGAAAATCAGAAGATGATTTGGCAAATGGATCAACTTACCTAGGAAAATTGGGATTTGGCATAACAAGTGAATTTTCTCACCCAAGAGAATCAAAGTCTAACATAACAAATTAACTTGCTTATTGAGAGAAATTAAGGCTTAGTACAAAACTCAGTTATTCAAGATGTCCAAATTTAGGAACTAACCAGTTATCTTTAACAACTAAACCCTCTATGGTGGGTAAGAAGTTCAAATATTACAATGGATTAGAGGGACAATGAGTAGAGCTAAAGGCATGGTAGACGAAGCTAAGGAATTATAAGTCGAGATCCCACTATTGTATCCATTTTATGAGTGTCTAAACCATTTTCTTAAAGAAGTCTTTAGGCATTACAAGTTCATTACTTGTTTTATGTAGGAATCCAAGCTATAATTACCATTATGTAGCACTAAACCTATTTAACTTTTTGAAATGTAAATATCAATAGAGAAAGATGTCCCCTAACTTGTAATTAACCTAACTTGAAAGCATCCTTCCACTTTTGATCTTTTAATATAGAAAAAGGCCAAGGTTATCCCGTTATGATTTATTACAATAGCCACTAATATTTGAAGTGAATGATGTCCACATACATATCTTAATATCTTGATTAACATTAAACATAATTGCTTAAACATGCATATTTAAAGATTTTATAATTAAACTTATCTAATTTAGATGTACTACTTAAGTTACTCGCATAAGTGTGATTCAAATGTCTACCAAGGAATTTCTTAAAATAGTAGTTATTACCAATCATATCTATAATGAAATGTACTTCGCCTATATTATCAAAAACATGCCATTTTTCCTGAAAAAGGGACTTGATGGCCATTATAGGTGGCACGAGACTAAATCACACACCACTTACAAGTATGTGAGGTTTTGAATATTTTTAAAAAGAAAAATCATAATAAGGAAAGTGGTTCTGATATCAATCTTACTTTGAACAATACGCCTCAACATTCAATCTCATAAAATAAGTAGTTATCGATTCTTATATTGTTAAGCCATGGCCAACCTTTCTTATCCACTTGTAGTTTTCTATATCTTGAAACTCAAAGATCTAAAGTTCAACTTAGAAGAAGAAAACAACTTTCTTAAGCCATTAAAGATTAGCTCTCCCAATAGTAATTAAATCCTATCATGCCTAATCTTATGGACATTTAACCGATGGCACTAGTAAAAATAACTACCAAAGACACTTTTCAAAGATATAAAGCCTTCATGATATATAAATTGTAAAGGCTCCTTCTTAGGAGCTAAGGGATTGCCAATGCCTTTCTTAAGTTTATAGATTAGTATCCATAGTAACCATTCATCAACTATTTTTTCATTCCAATAAAATATTTTAGCAATTTTCCTAATAAGGCTTTTTATTTACTTATATACCAAACAAGAAAATATATAATTGGCATGTTAATATACCTACCTTGGGTTAATGCCTTTATGAGATATGAAGAGCAAAACCCTAGTGCCTAATCACCATTGTAAAAATGGTTCAGATTCTTTAACCCCTTCTTAGAATGGAGAAACATCCTTACTAGCACTAAAGATCCTTCATTCTTTTTCTACATTTTCCTTCTATAGCTGAAAGTATAGGTGCAAAATAAGAAAACCAGAATGCACACTAACCCATTCACTTAGAAGATTTTTAATTTTCTTCTCAACATCTTAGCTAACTCATACACTAATATATTCTTATGGTGAGATGTCAAAACCATCATCTAAGTCAAATTGTCCATTACAATAGGCATTTAGACTTGGATAATAAGGCATTCCCTTATCATTATACTTAGTACTTGGGTCAATAACTCTATTATCACGCTCAGACTAATATCAATTTTGATGGCTTAAAGACGATTGCTAATGAGTATAACTTAAGCAATGATAAGGAATATCTTGTTTAAGGTTAGAAAAAGACAACCTTAATTGTAATAAGGCCCTTATAAGGATGAAAAAGTATAGAATCTCCATTTATTCTCCTATGTATTGTCATCATTAAATAAAATTGTTTAACAATAAAGTCTTTTAAATGTATGTCTAAGTATTTCATGCATTAAACATATCATACATAGATACCATAATTACAATTATTATCTCTCTAATATTGCAAAACAAATAAGGTATATTAAGGAGTTTGCGACTAGTGAAATGTACAATCTTAACCCGATCACGTGTAAAAAGAATGAAGGACAAAGTGAAAAAACTAACTAGCCACATAAACTATATTTAGCCTTCAATTGAAGAATTAAAGGAGAGAAAATGTAACAGATAACCCAAGCATTTGCAAAAGGAAATATAGTTGTAAAAGGCATAATTCCTCATAACAATTCTTTTGCCTTAACCAATGGATTCAAGCAACCTATGTATCAGGAACTTCTTTAGCATCTTTATCTACTCTCAATCAAGAATGCATCATTTTTTTGCACCAACAACAATTATGAAATCATTAAGCACTCAAATATATACATTGGGCATCACTTTGACACCTTACTTTATTGATATTACCCCAGACAAGTTTTAAACCACTCTTAACGTGAAAAACGAGAATGCAAGAAGTGCAAAATGTTTTATGAAACAAAACATTGACCTATTATAAGAAAAAGTTAGAGCCATTAAAGGAGATGACATATGAGCACATCGAATTTCTGTTTAATTTAATATGTAGTCCTTTTGCAAAATTCAAGGTTCCAGAATTTAAAAAGTATAATGGCAGTGACTATCTACAGATCACTTAACTATGTATATCCAAAAAATGGCAGCATATGCTTATAACAAAAACCTCTTTATGCATTCCTTCGAAGACAGTTTGGCAAGTGTAACCTTTTGTTAGTATATCAATTAAGATCGAAAAAAATGTTAGAACTTAGAAAGAACTAGTAATTGCCTTAAGACTAGGTTTTAGTACATCATTAAGCTCAAGCCTACTTGTATAGATCTGTAAGTCAAGGAAAAGAAACCCAAAGAAACTTCCAAGCAATATTCATAACGATGGCACAACATGGCTATCCAAGTTCAGCCTTTGTTGTTAGAATTTTTGTCAACCTAATTATTACAGGAGAAAGAATCAATGAAGGTATCCAAAAAGGTCAAATTGCTAATGATGTTCCTAACATGACATCTGAAAATCTGGCAAGACCAAAATGAAGAAAGATAGGGTCTAGGTAGTTAGATGTGATAATTGATTAAAATCACACCTTGCTTACCAATCATTCAGCAACTTATAAAGGCAATTTAATCCTAAACCACTGTATTAGTCTCACGATATGACAACCTCATTTTTATACCAAAACTCTCAATTGTGACCTTTATAGCCAAGTGTTCACACACCAATACCTCCAAATAAGCAAACTAACCCCAGAAAGTAATAAAGAAGGAAAATTGACCCTATACTAATACCTTATTCAAAATTGCCACTTTAGCTCATTCAAAATAAGTAAGTTACCATTATGGTCAAGGAATAGTTGAAACCACCCTATCCCAAGTAATATGATGCTAATGCCACATATAAGTACCATAATGAACAAATCAAACATTCAACTAACAATTGTTAAACCTTTAAATGTAGAGTTTAAGAACTATAAAATAAAGGTTGGATTGACTTTCAAAAGCTAAAAGGAAGCATGATATCAATGTTGATCTTTTAATCACAAGGCCTTAAGATAAATTGAAAAATGCTTAAACGATGATCATTGAGGGCCAAATTCTAGCTCCCTTATGATTGGCATGGTAAAGGTTGGGGCACCAACCCAAAGATGCCTACCCTCTCAACATCAAAAGAACATATAACCATAAAAAATAACTAAACTTTTGCTCCCTTTAACTCACCACTTCAAAAATGCAAAATCCATCAATCATGTCAATGATGAATGCAAATGATCCATTAAAGTCACTATTAAACTTGACAAATTGACAATCCACATGATTTCCAAAAAAGAGGAAAAAAAAAGTCTCTTCAAATGTTATTGATCTAGCTATACAACCCTAGCACCCTTGTGTGTAGTTGGCTAGTTTGGGAGATTCCCCAATCACTTAAGTCTCTAATAAAGTAATGCAACTTAAACTTCCCTTACTTATTGATGCCTATAACATTTAAAGGTAGTTATGTGATAAAATGGGCAGTCATTTGTTATAATGTCAACTAGTAAAATGGGCGGTTATTTGTAATATGTCAACTAGTAACATGTGTTTATATCATTAGCACTCATAATTCTAGCCATATCATTTAAATTGATATCTTAGCATTTGTTCTATATGCATAAGCCATTCTAGTAACACTTGTTCATTTCTTATAGCTTTTCATATACTATTTAAGATACTAAAAGATGAAACCAATAGTTTAGCCAGTATTTATTTCAAGGAAAAATCTAAAAATACCACCAATGTACCAACCCAAGATGATCTCACAAGTGAAAAATCTCATTAGATCTCTAGACACTTAAGTCTCTTATAAAGTAATGCAACTTGAACTTCTCCTACTTATTAATGTCTATGACATTCAGGGGTATCTATGTAATAAAATAGCCAACCATTTGTCATATGTCAACCAATAGCATATGTTTATGTCACTTGCACTTATAATTTTAACTTTATCATGTAAACTGTTACCTTAGAATTTATTCTATTTGCATGAGCCATTCTAACAACACTCGTTCATTTCTCATAGCTTCTTATATGCTATTTAGGATACTAAAAGATGAAATTGATAGTTTAGTTAGTATTTGCTTTAAGATAAAATCTGAAAATATCCTTGATGTGCCAACTTATAATGATCTCATAAGTGAAAAATCTTGTCAGATCTCTAACGCTTAAGTGAACAAGAAAAGAAGTTGTCCATAGTTGAAATCAAGTCATTCCTAAGTATAAGCCAATGCAATCTGATTTTCCATATGAAGACATTATGGCTATGGATTAAGCTTATGAGGATGACAAAGAGGCAATAGATGAATGGAGAATGTGGTGTCATGTGGCATCTCAAGCATTAGGGCATGAAATTAAAGTTGCCTTTATTTCTCTTAAGTAGAAACATTTTTTTATTACAACAAAACTATGATTTGAAGGCATTAATAGCATAACAAATTATGAAGTATGTGTAATAGGTTTATTATATGCCTCAAAGATGAAAGTTAAAAGTTTCAAAGTATATGTCAACTAAGCATTTGTCATCTATCAACAACTAGGTGAGTGGGAAATGTAAGATGCAAGCTTACTACCTATCAATAATACATTAAAGAATGGGTGGTGCAATTCAATCAAATCACTTCTTACCATATGCCCCTAGAAAACAATCAGATTCCTAATACTTTGGCAACTTAAGTAGTATTGTACAAAGTCAATTTTGAAGCCAATGCCTAAGTGATCTGCATTAATATCTATCACACTTTAACTCATTGCATACACATAAATCGGAAGATAGATCAAGAGAAAAGGTGTCCCCTATACATCAAAGAAAGAAACTTAGTCCTTAAACAAGTTCCACAAAATCAAAGTGACCTAAAGGGTAAATGACACCTAACTATAAAGGTCTTAAAAAAAGTGAGGGCATTCCCAAGAGGGGCACTAAATTTGATAGATAAGGATGGCAAAAACATGTCATATCTCATCAATTTAGATGCAATTAGAAAGTATTTTACTTAAGTATTAACTGATAATGAAATAGGCCAATTATTGACTACCAATTAGAGATAAGGGCATAATGAATGGGATTAAAAAGGATATAAAACATGAGCAAATGCACAAAATTTACACATAAAAGGGCATCCAAATAATGCTAAAAAAATCCTGAGTAGGGCATTCAAACTAGGCTCAAGCCAAGTTATTGGCTATACTATCAGTTTTTGTTAATCTTTATACCACTAGCCTTACAATCTTTTGTCATTTTATTTCCAAATATGTCACCCTCTCTAATTACTACAGATAAATGGTTATCCCAAAAATAATTGCTTTTTACAAATGTTATTGATGGGATTATATTTATTTAGCTAACATGCTCTAATTAGCACTTTAAAAATAAATATAACACATATTTCATTTCTTTACTTAAGACTCTTAGGGATACAAGGAATTCTCCTTAATGTCATGCTTAAAGCCCTTGAGTGACACCAACTTTTAAGTATGAATCAATAGTTCAAGAATCTTCATAAGACCAAAATAGTAGGCTAGTAAATTAGCATGCTTTAGCTAGAGAAAACTTGAGATTCTCTAAAAATGCCAAACATGGACATTTACTTTAATAACACAACATAAAGGATGTTTGCATCTTTTTAAAGCAATTTGATTCCTCTAAAAGAAACCAAGCAGAAATACTTTATTGAGATTCTGATCATTTTAGGTTAGGGCAAGAAATAACCTAGGAGATAGAAAGATTATTCCCCAGCTAAGGAAAAAGCAAATAAATGCACTAAATATAGGAAAAGCTCTTATTGCATGACCTCTTTAAGCAACAAAGTGAAACTAGAAAAAGGGAAAAGAAAAATCAAAAGGTAAAGAGAGCCAATAGTCCTAAATTGGAGAAAAAGTATCAATTATAATAAGTCATAACTAGCAAAAGTTCTTAGACAATAGTTCTCTCCACCAAAAAAATTTGGGAAAATGCAAATAACAAATGCAAATAAAAAAAAGCTAATCTTCAATAACACTATGCTAGTACAAGCATGTGTGAACAACCACAATCAATGAAACCAGATCATAATAGCAACATTGGACAAGTTTAAGCACACTTTGCATCTAACACTCGAACCAAAGGGTAATACAATCATCTTAACTAAGTTCAAATAATATGTCAATTTACTCTTAAAATTTTAACAGTAGTAGAAATTAATTTTGTACGAAGTTTGAATGTGTCTTACATTGGCAACCCAAGCCAAAGGGTCATCCAACCATTTTAAACAAGTACAAATCACATATTAGCATACCTCTGGGATTTCAATAGTAAATCATAATTGAAAGCAATTTTGTATAGAGTTTGAATATGTTTTGCATCAATCACTTGAGTTAGAGGGTCATACAATTGTTTCAATTAAGTACAAATCACATGTTAGCAAATCTTTAAGTTTTTAATAACAAGTGGTAATTGAGAGCAATTGTACAAAATTTGAATATGCTCTACACCAAAGACCTAAGCCACAAGGTTAAGCAATGTTAACTTTAGACATTCTCGTGGTAAATGATGATCATAAGCCATTTTGCACAACATTGAAAATGCATTACTGAGCAAACAATAATGCAATTATCTTAAGTAAGCATAAAAGATGCATTAACATATTTTTAGAATCTCCAATGGTCATAAACTTTATTTGCACTAGCCAAAATGCACCACTTAAATTGTTTTACATTAAGCAAATTAACCCCTAAATAAAGTCATTAATTACACACCAAAAGAAAATTTCAATGCAAAATAACAAAATTTTTGGTAATATCAAAAGCCCTTCAACAAGACAATTATCTCAGGCCAAGTTGCCCTCAACATGTAGATGACAAGCAACTATTTTAGGACTATCATGCCACATAGAATTATTCCTTAATCCATAATGCAATTCAAACAATTATGTCCAAAATCAGAACACCCTAACATAGATACTCAGAAGGTGAACAAAATAAAGATCTAAAGAGGTCTTTGTTTGTTCCTTTGTCCTAAAGCAACTCACAAAAAGGAGTAGTTGTTGTACTCCTATTTTATTCATCTTATTCACTCTCTCACATAAGGGATTATTCTATAGATTTGTTTGGACAAAAAAAAAAAAAAAGCAAATATAGTAACACAAAATATAAAGGAAAAAGAAAAAAAAAGAAAAAAAATATAACAATTAAATTGCTAATAATATCAAATACACAATTAAAGGTCCAATATACAATTCCAAAAAATAAGAGTTGACAATCAATGCAACCCTCAAACTAAACCCAAAAATTAAAGATTTGCTTTTATAGTGGCAGTCACATCGTTAAGCTACAAAGGGGACTTACCCCTCTAAAAGCCCTCAAACTGATTATTAGTGTTTATTCAATCATCTCTTTAAATCCCCTTCACTCGATCTAAGTGCAAATCCTACAAGTTAAAATCCCATATAATATTAAAATAATCCAATAAAAGGTGATCAAAGATCAATAACTAAGACTAAGTCAACTTTTCTATAAAAGGCTAACATTTATTAGAGCAAAGAGAGATTGGAAAAAGGAAGAGGTTGAGAGACACAAATAGAAAAAGGCACATAGGAGAGGTAAAGAGGTCCACCAAAATAGTCAACATAAATATTAAAAGATAAGAGGCTTGACAAAAAGAAAAGATAATTAAAATTTAGGAGGCCAAAAGAATCTAACATAGTAGAAAAAAGAAAAAAAAGAGCTAAAAATTAATGTGTCTAAGCCCTTTTTTTGGGTCAAAAAATCACTAAAGTATTTAAAGCAAGCAAAATACCATCAACCATCCCATAAACATGCACAAAAATCAAACCAAGTAGAAATATTTCTCTTTTAAGCTAGTAATGTTGGGAATTAATGTACACTTAGCTTAATTTTAAGGATACTTTTATTTTTACTGCATTTTAAGGATTTAATTATACAAATTATTTCAAAATCAAGCCTTTATCATGACTAAATCAAGTATTAATGGCTAAACTTTTAATCAATCTCATTATTTCACTAGTGACTAATAAAATTGATACAAATAAATAAACTCAATTAAGTTGGCACGACGAGTGGTAATTTTCCATCAACAAAAAACATCAACACCTTACACACACAACTACACACATAATCACTAAGAAATTGATAAAAAATCACTTATCTAAAGATCATTATCCCTTCTGATCCTCTTATTCTACTCATTGCATAGTAAAAACAACAAAAAAGAGGTAATCTTTTCCTTTTTTTTTTAATTTTTTTTTCATTATTTAATTAAAATGTCAACATAAATGTAACATGGGTAAGAGAATCGAAAAATACCTAAAAAAATACATATTCCATCATTAGAGGATCATCAAAAAGTAGTCGACAATAACCACTAGTCACTAAAAATTGTCAACTTTCCCATTTTGGAATCCTCACAAGCTTATTTATCAATCTATGAAGATCATATAATGAAAGGAGGACAAGAAATGTATCATTGTCATAACACCACTGCACAACAACATTTTTTTATCAAAATCAACACTGGCCAATGTGCCTTGTCCCGCTTGCCCCAACGATAGCCTCCATTTGCTAAAAAAACTCTAATTGAAGGTTTAATAATGGATGTTCCTACCAATTTTTGCCTCTAATTAACCTCCTTTTAATTGTTGTCACAATACGAAACTAACACCAAAGAATTTAGCATCTTGTGATCTACCTATTAGCGTACTTTTTGCACCAATTGGAGACTGATGACTTCTTACCACCAGCAACCATCCATCTCTTTACTAGTACAACAACCAAACCAAAATCAATTCAAAAACATTATTTTGAAGTTAGATTTTAGTATTGCTCACTTGAAACACTTTCTAAAAATTGTCATAAAGGTATTTGCA
>CM034059.1:3482189-3535779 GCA_019804595.1 Bruguiera parviflora
ACGCCTCACATGATGGGTTTTGTGTGCATGGCGTGACGGAGCCCTCTCAATCATTCGCAGTATTGAAAACGAAAAGCATCTTGCATCCAAAAATAAACTACACGAATTCTTCAAAGATGTCCGTGGGAGTACGAGATTATCAGAAATTGAAGAACTGCTTTCAGTCGTTTTTAGTCCAATATAATGAAAAAGGAAAGAAAATAAAGCCAGACAAATACATCTTAGAAATAAATATAAAAATAATTAAATTTTATTTTTAACACGATATTTTTTTTCAAATTTCTATATAAATAAAATCAAATTCAACTATAATATTTATATATTTTAATTATATATTCAAAAGATTATTTATCTGAATTATTTATAAAATTATCAATAAATATAATATTATATGCAGATAAATTAATAATTAAAAATGTGATTAAATTTTCTTTTTATTGTTAAATAATAATAGTTAAAATATCAAAAATTTAGTAATACAAATTCTTATTAACGAAGTCTGAGTTAATACTCTTAAAAACAATAGTTCGATTAATAATTTAATATATATTTCTTTGCACCAAGTCATATTTAAATTTTATTATTATAATTACTTTTTAATAAATAAAAATTCATATTAAAAGTCTAAATTCATATAAAGAAAATCTCTCAAATTCATAATCTCTTATAAGAAAATTTTAAATGAGAATGCAAATAACTTTTAATTTTAATTTATAAATATAATAGTTAATATAATTAATGTATTTTCTTTTAAAATTATAAAAATATTATAAAAAAAAAAAAAAAACTCGGCCGGTGGCCGGCCCCAATTCACCGAAAAAATCTACCGCGCAGACGAATCAAAACACAGATCGACGAGGGCGACGATCTTTTCCTCCGACTTATCCGAAACAAGATGGACACGTGGCCCAAGGATTTTAATTTAATATATATTATTTTCAGCAGTTTGGCATAATAATGAAGCAAGAAAAGCAACACGTGGCAGGATGACACCGACGGATCGGATAAAAGCAACACATGGGATCCTGTCGAGCGTTGACTGGCTCCTCCCTCGTGTCTCTTAAATTTAATGCTCTTTTGTCCTTTTTTCCTTCCCGGGTTGATGGGGTTCGGGTATTGGGTCGGGTCAAATCGGTCATGACAAGCACAGCAGTTATTTTTACTGTTCCCATTATATAAAATTACTTAATTAGGGCGAGCGCGCTGTCCGACCAGAAAAGATGATAATCTACCGCTGTATCAAATATCATATCTATATCTATCGATACCTATATTTATATATAAATATATACTGCTCAAATTAAATTTTTTTTTTTGAGTATTACTTATGTACTGATTTTTTTATAAATTAAAAGTATTAAAAATATTATAATTATAACAATTTGATGATAATTAAAATAAGTATTGTATAAATTAATCAATATTAATTTTATTATAATTAAATAAAAATTTTATTTATTTATATAATTTTATTTTGATCATAATTAAATTTTTATAATTATAAAACTTTCTTACAAATAAAAATAAAAGGCACAAAAAAGCCTACTTCAAAATTTTATCTTTTAAAAAAATTCTTGAATTCACATTTTTTTCAAATTTTTCTCAAATTTTTCTTTTTTAAAATGAAAAAAATGACTCTAATATTTTTCTTTTTTTTTTCTTAAAAGGAAAACAGAATTCCTCTTAATTTTCTTTAAAATGATTTAAATAAAAAAATTTTCTGAAATCAAATTAATTATTTTTTAATATAAATTAAAAATTAAATTTAACTTAAACTAAATTTAATTAATCATAAAGTTTCAAATTTTATCATTTTAATATTTTTATCAAAAATCCATAACTTATGAAATGTATTGTATCCAATTTAATAAATACATACTTTTGAAATTAAGAGAAAACTTGATGATTACTTATGTAAAAATTTATCATAAATTAACAAATTAAAATTATTAAAATATATTATAACTATGAAATATATATTATCAGGATAAAAAGAAATTTAGTATAACATTTATGTAGTAGTATTTATTTAATTTTAAAAAATTTTAAGTATTTAATTCAAATGTTAATTTTTTAATAGATTTACACAAATTGCAATATATAATATTAATTTAATAATTAATTTATAATTTTTTAAAACATTTTAATAAGATTAAAATTCTAATATATAAAAAATTTACTCAGTTTATTCGATTATAATTTAACATATATTATAATTTATATAATTTATAATAAAAAATTTTGACGCATCTTTAAAATTTTGCTCAACATAAATATTCATTATTAATAAAAATAAAAGAGAAAAACAAAAATAATTTTTTAAGAAAGGAAAAATAAGTCTAAAATCCTATAATTTAATTTTTACTCTTTAATTTCTTAAAAATATATTTTTTATTTTTTATTTTTAAAAAAAAATACTTATCATTTAAGTTTCTTTTTAATTTTTATATTTAAATTAAATATGAAAAAATATATCTCTTAATAAATATAATAAATATACATGTTATATGACTTTAATACTAATATAGGTTCATGATATCAAAATTAAGTGAAAATTTAATTATTTTTTATTATATTATTAATTTTACTTATATAGTTACATTTACTTAGAGATTTTTAACAAATATTAACTTAATTTTAAAATTTTTTAACAAAATTTTATAATTTGTTAATATTTAAATAAAGTAAAAAATTTAATATATACTTATTTAATTACGATATGATATAATATGTTAATTACTAGTAGATCATCAATTAGAGCCTCTTTCCAAAAAAAAAATAAAAAAATAAAAACAAAAAATGAAAATCAACTTGAGTCATGAAACTCCATTGCAATCACCAAAACAGTTCTCTAAATCAGCTGAAACAAAATCCATGCAGTCGCCATTGAACCTCTTAAACCAGAGTCTCGAAAAGAAATTGAAGAGATAGACCTCGTGAAGGAGAAATTGGTTGGTCGTGAGAGAGAGAGAGTGACCGAATTTTTAGCAAAATCCAAAAATATGTATATATATAGTCAAAAAGACAGGCAAGTCGTAAAATATAGATAATGTCAGGTGACCAATGGCTGGTCGTGGAGAAAGAAAAAGAAAGCAAAGGAAACGAAAAAAAATAAAAATAATAAAAAAAGAAAAGAAAACATAAATATAATTTAATAACATGCATGTAGAGGTGCACCGATACACACGAGAATTTCTTTTTCTTAAACCAAATTTGGTAATTTCAAATCATAAAATCGCAGGCACAAATAAATATAATTTAGCTTAATAATGAGCAAATTAAAAGAAAGAAAAACAAGCGAAAAAGAAAATTTAACACCCATTTTGTCTTATCATTCAATGTAAAATATATCATAATTTCCATATAATTTTTAATTATATTTATTGCATATTTATACGTAATTGTGGTATATTTTATTTGATTTTATTAAATATCAAATACTTTATTTATATAAAAAAATAATAAATTAAAATAATAAGCTCCTGGACGTGGAACCCATGAAATTCTCTTACCTCTCTCTCGCGCCCGGTCCATGGAATTTTACTCAAAACAAAACGGAAACATTAATGTAATCGAACAAATCTAGAGGTGCCGACAAATTTAGTGGGCCCGGTCTCGTGTAAAGTCTTGCTTTGTCCCCACTGCTTCTCTCTCTCTCTCTACTTTTTCAACAGAAACTTCTTTTTTTGTCTCCGCTTTCTTTTAAAAATTGATTTCATAAATCTTTTCCTTTTCCAAATTTCATCGAGATGTAAATAAAATACTTTTTTTTTCATCACTAAAAGATATTCTTAACTTTGGTTTATTATTTATAGAGACCTTTTTTACTATTTTTCATTTAAATTTTTTCACAAAATTCACGAGACTTGATAATTAAATTAAAAATTATAAAATACATACCCATTTAACTATTAATCTTTAAGATGGTCGTCACAGAACATAGTAATTTTCCATATAAGACAACGAAATGTTTTATATATACAAGTGTAAATATTTTTGAAATTAATTTTGATTCTAATAGTTGCAATACCTATAATAAAAAAAAATTATATGATAAATTTTATACATAATTGATTTTTATAATTATACAGTAGGTGAATAATGAAGTAATTATGTCGTTATTAGTGTCAATAAGATATATTTGATATTGTGAAAATAAATAAATAATTTAAAGATTTTAGAATACAAAAACTCATAAAAAATGTGAAAATAATTTCTTTTTATTATTATGTGTGTGTATATTTATATATCTAATTGTTGTTGTTGTTGTTGTTATTATTATTTCTAAAAAAGTGTTTATGGATTTGTGGTGAGCAGAGCTACAGAGGATATTTTTCCTTAAACTAGAGATAATCTCAAGTAGAAAATCTTGTTTAATCATAAACAAACAAAAACGATTCAGAATAGCTGATTCAACGGTGTCAATAATAGGGCGACTCTCGCCGCGGTATAACCCAATCTTTATCTCCACGTCACCACGCCTCGGTCTCCCATCCAACGGCCGCTTCCTCTACACTGTCAATGACATTTCAACGGCCTCGATCCTACCTTCTAGACTCTTCCACGTCTCCGAATGCAGCGAGAGAGAGAGAGAGAGAGAGAGAGAGACACACACACACACACGCACACACACACAAAAAGCTTAGAGAGAGATAGAGATATATAATATATATATATATATAGATAGATAGATATGGCGAGAGAGAGAGAGAGAGAGAGAGAGGTTTGGTAACCACAGGGTTGGTTAAATCACCACCCGTGGTTGAATCGGATAGCCATGGCCGCGTTAAAAGAACGTTCTTGGAAATAAACTGAGAGAGAAGCAGAGGGGGAACGATAATATCATAGCAAAGGAAACCCAACCGAAGGTGGAAAAAAAAAAAAAAGGGAAAAACCCCAAAAAATAGAAAAGGAAAGGAAAACAGACTTACGGGGGACGGGGGCGGGGGGTTTATTTAGTTTTGCTGCTTTTTGGCTTCTGGGTTTGGGGATTCAGGTCTCTCGGTGTTCCGACTCCTTGCGTTGCTTTGGGCTGAGGAATATCGGATTCAACTGAGTCAACTCGGACGATTCCTTTGCTCTTCTGCTTCTTCCCTTTTTCTTGTTTATTTATTTATTTATTTGTTTATTTGTTTTGAAGTCTCCGTTAGCCATTGGCTGGCTCTGTTTCTTTCGAGATTCTTGGTGGGTTTTCTCAGATCTCGCTTAATCTGGTATGTTCTTCGCTCATTTTGCGGTGGTTTATTTCTGTAATGCGTTTTTCGCTTTGATTTGTTGGGATAGTGATGGTTTTAATGTTGGTTTTTTTCTTTTTTTTTTTTTTTGTTCTTGGGTTCATTGTGGGGTTGTGTTGTTCTTGGTCTCTAATTTTACGTTGGCTTTCATTTGGGCTGGCCTTCCTCTTATTTAATTTTTTTTCCTTTCTTGTACAGTCCTTTTCGGGTTTGGGTTTATGGATAATGTAAGTGAGTGGTTAATATGCGGGTTTACGATTAATTTTGACCAACATAAAGATTCCTTTTTTTTTTTCTTGGATCAATTTCGCGGGTTGAATTTAGTAATTGCTTTGCGTTATTTTTTGTTTTTTGGCCCGCCGGGGGGGGGTGGATTTTAAGGTTTAGTTATTGTGGAAGTTTCTCAAATCTGCTGCTACTGAGGCGTTAATGCATTTGGGAAATGTACATAAGACAGGTTGGGTAACATTCTAGATTCAAAGCTTTATGAAGGGAAAAATAGTGGTTATGGACCCTTTTGTTTAGAAGCATTCACTTGGGTATTTCATTTAATTGGGGGAAATGGATCTATTAAGTTTAGTTAATATAAGTAACTGATGTCTAGTTTTACTTATGTTTTCCATGGGTATTTAACAATTGAGATATCACCGCTCCTAACATCAACAAGATATTTTGTTGCTTTTCCAGATTCCTGGTTCTTACCCATCCAGGGCCAGCGAATGGCTTGGCTTTTGTGGCATTGAGCTCTATGCCTTATCCTTGGTCACCGATGTAGTGGGTGATAGTTTTTCACTCCTTGAGTTTGTGGGTGGAGTCTGGTTGCTAGGCAACTAATTAATGTTTAGTAGTGGATTACGCTTTTTAGTGCCGAATCAGTTGCAATTGGCTCTGGAGTCCGGCACTCTCTTAGGAGGGGAGAATCTTTCTTCCTTCTTTGTTGCCTTTCTTGCTGGCCACGTAAAAGGTAGAATTCTTGCTTCATTTCATGTCTCCTGAGTTGGATAGCCCAGTTCAGACTCAGATGGCGGTGGCAGTTTTTAAGAGCCCACTAAGTAGGGAATACCATGGTAACAATGGAATGGAAGGTAGACAACCTGCAGGAAGGAGACGTGTTTTCGTGCAAACTGAGACTGGTTGTGTCTTGGGTATGGAGTTGGATAGAGTTGACAATGTGCATACCGTGAAACGGAGGTTGCAGCTTGCACTTAATTTTCCCACTGAGGAAAGTTCCTTGACTTTTGGGGATAAGTTGCTGAAAAATGATCTTAGCACTGTGCGCAATGATTCACCTCTACTTTTAACAAGGAATTATTTGCACAGAAGCTCATCGACTCCCTGTCTTTCACCAACTGGCAGGGATATCCAGCAAAGAGATCAGAGTGGCCCTATTGAAATATTGGGACAAGCAAACAGCTTTTCTAGAGTGAAGCATCTGGTCAAGGAAAGTGTCAAGGCCATTAAGATTGGTGTTGATCCAATTCCTGTTCACAGTGGTTTGGGAGGTGCCTACTACTTTAGAAATAGCCGAGGTGAGAGTATTGCAATTGTGAAGCCAACAGACGAAGAACCTTTTGCTCCAAACAACCCAAAAGGATTTATTGGCAAAGCCCTTGGGCAGCCAGGCTTAAAGCGGTCTGTTCGGGTTGGAGAGACAGGGTTCAGGGAAGTTGCAGCTTACCTTCTTGATTATGATCACTTTGCCAATGTGCCTGCAACTGCCCTAGTAAAGATTACCCACTCAATCTTTAATGTCAACGATGGGGTGAGCAGGAACAATTCTCTCAAAAAGGAGCAGGTTAGCAAAATTGCCTCCTTCCAACAGTTTATACCACATGATTTTGATGCGAGTGATCATGGGACGTCAAGCTTTCCAGTGTCTGCTGTGCATCGCATTGGAATATTAGATATAAGAATCTTTAACACGGACAGGCATGCAGGCAACCTTCTGGTGAGGAAGCTTGATGGCATTGGCAGGTTTGGGCAAGTTGAGCTGATTCCAATTGATCATGGACTTTGCTTACCGGAAACATTGGAGGATCCATATTTTGAGTGGATTCATTGGCCTCAAGCATCAATACCATTTTCAGATGATGAGCTTGAGTATATAGCAAAACTTGATCCTGCTAAAGATTGTGAGATGCTGTGGGCAGAACTTCCAGTGATTCGAGAGGCTTGTTTGCGCATCTTGGTTCTGTGCACAGTTTTCCTCAAAGAAGCTGCTGCTTCAGGTCTATGTCTTGCCGAAATTGGTGAGATGATGAGTAGGGAATTCCGTGCTTGTGAGGAGGAGCCCAGTGAACTTGAGGTTGTATGCATCGAGGCAAAGGGGTTGATAGCAGAAATGGAGACCTTATCTCCCAGAGCTGATTTGGGTGATGAGGAAATTCAGTTCAATATAGACTGCGAAGAACCAGAATTTGACTTCATAGCAAAGATGAAATTAGATTGTGATAATATTGTCAGAACTCCATTCCAAATTGGGTTTGAGTCTTTTAATGGCCGTTGCCCACTTTCAAAATTGGAGGAAGAGGAGAGTGAAGGAGAGGATTGGCAAGAGGGATCTACCACCTTGCCTAGTCCAGAGCAGTTTCCAACCGTGTCAAAGCTTTCTATGTCACTGAAAAACACCACGCTAGGTTTCAAGAATCACAAGTATCAGAAGTTTTCAGGAGTGAAACCAGAAAACAGCCATGTCACTAACACATCCTTTGGGAACAGGAGTGCTAATGATCAACTTCCTGCAAGCATAAGCTTTGTGAAGCTGGCAGACATGAATGAGGAGGAATGGACGCTGTTTTTGGAGAAGTTTCGGGAGCTGCTTTACCCAGCATTTGCCAATCGGAAGTCCGTGACATTAGGTCAGAGACAGAGACAGAGGCTTGGTACTTCGTGCCAGTTTTGATAGAAAATATCAGTATGCAGAGGAATAAGTATTGTTAGGTTTGTGGGTTGAAAGATCTTTAGCATAGCTTCAGTTTATGGGTTTTCTCCCTGTGTTGATGTTGTAGCTGGCATCAACCGTAAGAGAGCCTTTTGTAAATATTCTTGGCATCAGCTAAGTGAGGAGCCGAGTAGAGTTGGCTGTTTTTCTTTTTTCTTTTTTAATTCTTTTAATGTTTCTGTTTTCATTTTCCCCCTTAAGCTAGCTGTGGTGGACTTGTTGGATAAATAATTTGTTGGAATGAGATCCTTAGAAGATAATGTTCTATAATAGCAACCTTTTCTTTTCCCTGCAACTGGCTTTGGATCAATGTTCTTCTGATGCTGATATTCAATTATTCAAGGGGACTCTATTCTGTTATTGGGCTGGTTGTCATTGAGAACCGCTTGCGGTTTCTTGGCAGAAAAGTGAAAACTGTTATAGCCCCATGTTCTCTTTGTTACAAGACACTTGGTTATGATAACACAGATTCATTCTCCTGTGTGATTTCTGCCGTCTGGATTGGTGGGATTTTATGGTTTTCACTGGCTTTTAATTTGATTGGGAAAAAGACAACAGTGATGTAAAGTCATGGTATTATGTGGTTACTTAGTTCAATCAGAGAAAGGTAAGGGCGACGAAGAAGTTTTTGTCCTACCTAAGCTTGCATTGAAAGCGAGCAGGATATTTATCAAGTGGCAACCAAAAAAAGAACATCAAGAGCTGCGGTAACATTAGGCCATATGACTTTCCAGCCACCAGCCCCACTTTCCAAGGTGGTCCTTTCCTTTTACTACTAGTATCAACAATTTTGTTTCCCAATCTCTTGCTTCAATACCAAAAATGAGTGCGAAGATGTACCGAGAAACTGCGAAGGTCAAATTCAAGGAATTTCTTTATGGTTTAGCTTCTTGATTGCATAATTTCTTCTCACAAAGAGTATCTTTTGTTACAAAGTTAGACTTAGTTTGCATTAATTTACATAACACTTAGTTAATTTTATAGGAGAAAATAAACTAAGTAAATCTGATAGAATTGAAAGAATAAGTGGAAAGTATTAAGAGACAAATAAGAGAGTTAAAAATATTAAAAGACTAAAAAGTACAAAAAAATTATATAAGTGAAAATTTTAATGAGAGATTTTAAAATATTTAAGTGTTTAAACGTATTGTATAAATGAGAAGTGTGACCTATTTATATTTTCTCAAAAGAATGTTCTAAAATAAATTATTTTAAATATTTACAAAGAAGAATATTTTAAATAGTCATTAAAAATAGTCATTTTTAGAAGTCTTCTTAATGTTTTTTGTAAAAAGCCTCTAAAGATAGATGCTTCTGCACAATTTTAAATCCTTCCATTGTTAGATTTGGGTAGCAGAGGAAATTAGACAATAGTAGTAGTTTGTAGAGAGTTAATTTAACCTAGTTTCTCATCTTCTAACATGTTTGGTGGGCTAGATAAGAGGTGTCCACGTGACACCCTCTCCCACTCAATTTTGTAGCATCCTCATCACATCTTTATATTGCTGAAGGTGATCGATGAATTGCCAAAACTAATCTTTTTGTTCTTAACTAACCTTTTGATCAGGTAAGTCTTTTTATTTCATGAAATACTCGATGTAGTTAGGAACTCCCTTTATCTGGATCACTTTATTAGTAAAGATGTACTCCACCTCCTTATCGAATGCAATGACCACAGTAGTTGGCGTATACTTGTACTCACTTCAACTTGGATTCTCATCATTTTTATGAAAAGAATTTAAAAGACTTATATGGAAGATGTTATGGATCTTCAATTTTGGTGGGAGTTAAACTTGATAGGCGACTCGTTTCACACGCTTAATGATAGGAAACGATCTTTCATACTTCGATACCAAGTCTTTATGTATCTTGCACAGAGACTTGAATTGGTTAGGCAGCAGCTTACCATTACCATATCTCCCTCTGCGTACTCTTTTGGGTGTCGCTTGGTGTCAGCTCATCTTTTTATCCTCTTGGCCACTTTGTTAAGACAAGCTCTTGTTATGTTTGCCTTCTCATGCCATTCCCTTGTAAACTTATAGGTAGAAGGGTTATTCCCTGTGTAAGGAGAGGTAATAACACTTGGTGTTAGTAGTTGTTGTTTTACGATAATCTCAAAAGGGCTTTTTGTTTGTCGTCTTACTCTATTGGTGGTTATATAAAAATTAGGCGACATTGAGTAACTCCACCCAATCTTACTAGTGAGTATTAACATAATGTCTTAGATATTGCTCTAACAAGGCATTAATTTAGCTTAGGTTGGTCATCACTTTAAGGATGAAAGTTTCTTGAAAAGTTTAGATTGGTCCCCATTAATTTGAATTGTTTGCACCAAAATTTGCTTATGAAGTGAAGGTCTTTATCGTTGATAATGCTTTTAGAAACCCTTTACAAACTTTATCACATTCTTGAAGAATAGACAAGTAACTTTATCAACCTTGTAATTAGTAAGGGTTAAAATGAAAGTTTTGCACTTATTGAACCAATTAACAACAACCATGATGCTCTCAAATCTATTAGATTTATGTAGAACCATAATGAAGTTCATTAAGACACTTTCCCATGGTCTCTCAGTAATAGATAGTGGTTTAAGTAAACTAGCCTAGTGTTATTGTTCTACCTTATCTTGTTGGCAAATTAGACAAGTTCTCACATACGCTTGAACATCGGTATGCATTTGCAGTTAATAATAATGTTGTTAGATAAAAGCAAAGATTTATGTCATGCTTAGGTGACTAGCTTATAGGGAATCGTGAAATTTCTTAAGGATCTTCTTTCTTAAACTTCCCCATTTTGGCATGAAAACTCGATTACCAACAGTTGCTAGAACTTTCTTATCCGATAAGAATCGACGAGTTTTCCCTTAGCTAGCCAACTTTAGTAAGTTCTTGGCTAAAGTGTTTTACATTATGCCTTCCTTGATTCGCCCAAGGAAGTTATTTTTAGGTGTACTAATAGACAAGGTAGCTAATTTTGCCTTTTGACTCAATGCATCCACCACAACATTGGCTTGCCTTGGCTTGTATCACAATGTGTAGTTGAACTCTATCAAGAAGTCTTGCTAATGAGCTTATTTAGGGTTGAGCTTTTTATGTGTTTGGAAGTAACTCGTGACAATGTTGTCAGTTATTATCATAAACTTACTCCTAAGGAGATAATGTCTCTAGGTGCGCAAGTAATGGATTATAATAGTCATCTCCTTATCTTAAATAGTATGCCACCTTTTGTGTTATTTAACTTATGACTTTTATAGGAAAAGGGTGCCTATCTTGTATCAAAACTCCCCAGATTACAAAGTCAAATACATCGATGTGGATTTCGAAAGGCTTTTTATAGTCCAACAATGCCATAACGTGTTCCTCAAAAATTGCTTACTTCAATCTTTCAAAGAAAGCTTAGCATTCTCTTAACTAATGCCAAGTGTTTTTTTTTAATAGGTTGGTTAAGGGTGCCGATATGGTAGAGTATCCCTTAATAAACTAATGATAGTAGTTGATTAATTGTAGGAAGGATTGTAGTTTTGGGACCTTGGTTGGTTGTTCCCATGCTTGCATAGCTTACACTTTTGTTGGATCTATAGCTTGCCATCCTTAATCTTATGGCAAAGGAAGTCTACCTCTTACTTAATGAATAAACATTTCTCCTTCTCGACGTAGAGTTTGTTTTCCCGAAGAACTTATAAGACTCATTTGAGGTGCTCTATATACTCCTCGAGGGTGTTGTTGTATATCACAATATCATCCAAGTAAATCACCATGAATTTGTCAAGGAAGGGATGAAGTACCTTGTTTGTGAGAGTACAAAAGGTAATTGGCATGTTGGTGAGACCAAAAGGCATGACTAAGAACTCAAATGCTCTATAATGTGTCACATAAGTTGTTTTTAATTCATCACCTTAGGCAATGTGGACTTTAGTAGTAACCTGATTGTAAGTCCAACTTGGTAAAGTACCTCACTTTCCTCAATTGTTTGAAAAGACTACTTATTGAGGGTATCAAATACATGTTCTTAATAGTGACCTTGTTCAAGGTTCAGTAATCAATGCATATCCTTACTAAACCATTATTCTTCTTCTAGAAGAGGATTGAGGCATTGAAAGGGGCTTACAATTGTTAAATGTAACTTGAGTCAATCAAGTCTTGAAGTTACTTCCTCAATTCAGCAAGCTCCAAGAGTGTTACGTAATAAAGGGCTATGACAAAAAGTTTGGCACTAGGTTTTAGCTCGATGTGGTGATCCATATCTCGTTTAGGAGGTAGCTTCTTTAGTAGTTTGGAAGGCATCATGTCCTTGAACTTGGTAAGGATAGCTTGGATAGATTACGACAACATAGGAGTAGGTGTCATTACATCTTTCTGTCTTTGAGTTCCCTTATGGTAACAATATAGCTTTAGTTCGACTTAAGACTTTGTTTGAATTTTAGGGCAAAAATTATTAATGATTTTGATTTCTCTATGCTCTTCAAAGGAATCACTCGAATATTGCAAGTATCAAGGATCATAAGAGAACTTGAGGAAGGAATGAGAAAAGTCAAAGCTTTATAAAAAAAAATGTAAGACTTAACACCACTTTGAAATTGTCTATAAGAAAAATGATAAAGTCTAACTTATTGGTTCATTCCTTAATTCGTATTGTTACTCTTTGTGTTATACTTTAGATAAGTTTTGCCTTTGAATTGATAGCCTTGATGACGTTATTTCCTTGTGTAAATTTGAGGTGTAGACGCTTGGCCTTTTGTATGTTTATGAAGTTGTGCGTTGCTTTTGTGTTTAGCATTGCACAAATGACTTTGCCTTTGATGGCAACATTTATATACAATAGTCCCTTTTCCCTAGAGACTAATGGAAAGAAAAACTTAGAGAGGTTACCTAATTATTAGATAGCTTTTATATCGACCTAGGGCTTATTTTTGGGTTTTTCCTTATTGAGTTTTGCCATCATGACATTCATTGTCTTATAGTTAGGACAATCTCATTCTTTATGCGGTCTATTACAAATGAAATAGGGTTTTGAGGGATTACTTGAGTTATGCTTACTTGACAAATTTTGACCATGGCTAGAGTTGCCATTTGAGGATTTTTGGTGTTTACCCTCCTTGTGGCTTGCATATTGTTTTCGCCTATTTTTTTCTCCCCCACTTTTATTAGAGTTAGGCTTTTTATTCTAGGAGTGGGCAAAGTAATTGATAAGTGTCTTGGTAGTGGCAATGGTAGCATCTAGAGTTTGTACATCGCGTTTGTCCAGTTTTACTCTTGTCTAATTCTTTAAGCTATCCTTGAAGTGAAAGAGGAGTTCTTTGTCGAACATATTAATTTTAAACATGAGAGATAGTAAATTCCTTAATGTAGTTGAAAATATTACCTGTTTGACTTAGATGACATAACTTTCCCTTAATTTCATTGTCTACATTGTGAGGTATAAAGTATTTCCATAATTCAACCTTGAATTGTTCTCAAGTGTTGAAGATGTATAAGCCTTTTTTTTCTTTTAGAATACTTCTACCTCCACTATAGTTGAGTAGCATCCCTTAAGAAGGTTAGAGTATTGCATATCTTAGCAAGGTTGTCGACAACCCCAATGACCTCAAAGTATTGTTTAAGACCAAAGAAAAAATTCTTTACAGTAATGGTATTGCAAGTATTGTTGTACATGATAAACTTTGGAACCTTTAAGCCATGTACTATAGTGGTACTAGTTATAGTGGCCATACTAATAGAAGGTGACCTAGTCCAATGGAGAGACTCCATCTCTCTATAGAGGTTGTGAATTTCTCCTTTGATGAACTCCCGTAAGGTAGACAGTTCTTTATTTAAGGAGCATAATTTTCTCTTAAATGAGTGGTCAAACTCTTTAATCATATATTTGACAACTTTTGTGATCTTAGAATTCTTATAGACCACATTATCAATTTGCTCGCTAAGTTCATCCACCCTAACATTTAAGTTTGTGACACTCCTTTCTAAGCCAACAGCATGGGACTTCGTGGATTCTCTTGTTGAGACTTTAGATCTGTCATGTTTAGTTGGGATGCGTTACTCCTTTTGCCCATGCACTTGTTGCTCCACCTACTACTCCTTTACAACAGGCATAATGTATCCTTTCTTGCTTGCCATGCTCGTAACTTCAACAACAAATAGGTTGTACCTAGGATGACATTGTTACTTTGATACCACCTATCACGAATGTAGATCTTGTTTGTATTAACCTGTGTAATATTTAGTCAATTTTGTGTAAAAAGATGAATTAAATAACCCTTAAAGAGTTGAGAAAATAAGCGAAAAGTATTGAGAGACAAGTTAGAGAGTTGTAAGCGTTAGAAGAGTAGAGAGCATATGAAAGTTATATAAGTGAGAGCTGCATGGAGAGAGTTTGAAATGTTTAAGTGTTTAAGCTTACTATACAAATAAGAGGCGTAACCTATTTATACTTGCTTAAAAGAATGTCTTAAGATAGATTATCCTAGATATTTACAAAGAATATTCTACATAATCATTTAAAATGGTCCCTTCCAGAAGTCTCCTTAATGTTTTTTGTAAGAAGTTTCTAGAGATAGATACTTTTGTACAATTTTAGATCCTTTTATTGTTGTATTTAGGTAATAAAGAGGGTTGAATAATACTGATAGCTTAAAGAGACTTAATCTACCCCGGTTTCTTGTTTTTTAATATGTTTGGTGGACTGAACAAGATGTGTATCTGCGACACTTTGGTATCATAGATGAGATGACATGAGATATTTTAATTTAACAGATGATATGTAATTATTCTATTTTATATTTGGAATTACCTTAAATAGCATAGGTATACTATTTTTAATATCAACAATATTCTTTTAATTACTAAATTTTTTTTTCTTAAAAAGTATAATTAAACAAATTTTTTTGCTTCAATGGCCAATGTTCACCACTAGTAAAGAAAAAATTTTTAATAAAATAAAAAATAAAAGTATATTTGTTTACTTAAAATATAAATTGTTTGAAAAAATATTTTTTAAAATTAAGTTTGTTGAGAAAAGAAGTTATTTTGAATTATTTAGTTGATACTGAAAAATATATTTTTGTATTTGGTGCATATATTAGAAAGTTGTATATTCTTCTAAATTCTTAGTATAACATTCACAATATATATATATATATATATATATAGAAAGTGGTGACAGTGATAGTTGGAATAGTAATAAAAATTGGACTAATATTATAAATTTTTATATAAAAAGATATTTTGGAGATTGAACTTAGCCTAAGTGATGTAATAGTCTGAACTATAGAAATTGACGGGATAGCATTAGCTCCTGATGATAAGATAACAATAATATATTAGTCTATTCAAATGAATTTTCAAATTATCATGGAATAAGACTAGTCTAACCCATACCATCACGTTTTATCACTTGTACCAAATGCATCCAAATGTCCATATTATGGGTAGCAACGAGTTATTCGTCAATCACAATCACAAGGTATTCTTACAAAAACTCTGAATTTTACTTCCAATCAAAACTTTTATATTTTAATGACAGATCACCCTTAGCACAATTCTCTAACGCCAATAACTTAACACAGAAGATTCATTAGAAGACCAAAAAAACTGCAAAATAATAACATCGTCAGTTCCCAACGTGGCAGCCTAATCTCATAATCATTTCCCTTTGTTATATATAATCCACTTGTGTCTTGAGTAGGGGGTCCATGGGACGATGGCCAACTCCAAAACGCTTTCCTTTTCTAATTTCCAATTGAATTGTTGTACAAGATAAATAATGAGTCCACAGAGAAGCACAGGCAGACAAAAGTGGGCCTAGGATCGTGTCTAGCTGCTCCTTCCGTAACATTTGTGAAGCAGAATGATGTTTAAGTTTGGCAGAACACTTGAGTATTTGAGTGTCTTATAGAGACATCTTACCCTTTAAATATATTCCTTCTTCGTTTCTTACTTAATTGATCATCTCGATCCTTGAACTCCATCCTATTCTTCTCACTCAGAAGATTTGAGACCTAACCTACCCGTATGCTTGATTAATAAGTGTGAATGAAAGGAAAGCAATGGCACATGCAATGATGACGACGATGAAATTAAAAAGAAAAAGAAGTGGGGTTCAACTTGGAAGAATTAAAGCCGGCTGGGAGTGGAGGCTGAGGGAAACAAGAGAGCGATCACATGGTATGGAACTGGCACATGAAAGTGAGAGAAGAGATGGTTGTGAAATAGGCTGATACAATATTATTTGGTATTGCGAAAGCAAATTTGTTTAGGTTCATAGTTTTTGGTGAATACATTATGCACAATTAAAAAAAGAGAGTCACACAGACTAAGAAAAAGGGTTTAAAAATTGATGTTTTATATTATTCATTATGATATGTGATATTTTTTTATTAATAAAATAATTATTTCATTAATTGTTTACAATAAATATATCGAAGGGTGTGTCGATACTCTATATAGTGTTGTCCTAAATTCTTTGCTCTACCCTAGGAAATAAAAAAATCGTTCGTTCATATAATCATGTCCATTATGAGCATAACACTACCCTTTTTTTTTTTGTTTTTTTTTTTGGGTTTGAGGTTGAAAATGCGTTAAAAAAAACAAAAACAAAACTAATAGTACTTTCCTTTTACAAAGCTTTACCTCAATTATATAGTTGTTGATGCATACATCCGTCTGCTCAAGAGGCATGCATTTTAAAGGACAAAATCATGTAGCTAACACCCAAAGCGCAGTACTTTTTGAGCTCGAGGTCATCATAGGTAGCATCTTCTTCTTCTTCTTCTTTTTTCTTTCTAAATTGTTTTTTTTTCCTATTGGTTTTGCCGTTTGATCTCATACGCGCTCGTGCATCAGGTTCTTGTTGGCCGCCGACGATAATGCACATATGGGTTATAAAAGCATTAGGAGCAAAAGCAGCCGACTTTAAAAGAAGAGGGTGGGAAGATTTTTTAATTTTACTCGTTAACTATTATATATAATCAGAACTAGGCTTTGGTGGTAATAAATGCCTACCATTTTAGGAATCTTGGAGAGTTCAATCATCGATCATCCCTCGCAGCAAAGATTTACTAAACACTATACCAAAAAAGAAAACAAAAAAAAAAAAAGAGAGAGAGAGAGAGAGAGAGAGATTTGCCGAACATCCCCAAAAAGATGGTTGTTGGCTGTTCTTGGGATGCTATGTGATTAGAGTTGGAATGCGTTACCATCTCTCGTGAGATGGGAACGAGACGACCCTAACTTCGAAGACCAAGCACACTCTACAGCGCCAATGATTTACATTAGTTGGTAATTACTTACTCTATATAAATAAATAAATTATATATATATATATATATCCATCGAGAAAAAATGGCCTCAATGTTTACGTTCAATTCACGTAATAAAAGGCTGGCACATGTGAAAGGTGATGAGTTATACACACACACACACACACACACACACACACACACACACACTTTCTGTTATATCCTCGTATATATATATTTATAAAATTCACGACTAAATGAATTTATTAGTTTTCAACTGAATTTCGACTACTCGTTAATTAATATTCTTTTTCATCCTCAATTGTAATAGGAAAATTAATATGCAAAACCAATGGATTTTAGCTCTGTGACACTAGGACTGTCTCTAGGGCTTCGTGTATGAACTTCAAACCGTAGTCAGTCAAAATTGATTAAAAAATTGCTTGTTTCGATGAAAAATTTCAAATGATATGCAACTCAAAGTTTAAACACTCTGTTGATATAAAAAAAAATAATGAAGAAAGTTTTGGTTATTTATCATTTGAACATATTAACTTAAACGTACCATTCACTAGGCACCAGTAAGTTCATACATAGAAAGGCCAGGCCCCAGCTTTTCTCCTGTTAGGCTAGTCGTGGCATCCTTTCCAAGCTTTGCTGGTACGCCATGGCTCCTGCTTCATTCGATTGTTGCACGGGCACATTCTAACTGTGTTGGAGTCCAAATATGCACCAGATGCCGTTGGATAAGCTATAAATTTGAGCCTGGCGTGGCTTCAAATTCTCAATTTTCAATTATTCCATTGGAATGTGGGCTGAATATCAACAAATCAACAAATAAATTAATTGTTGGAAAATCAATAGACAATTGTTTTCGTCATAGTTACTGAATATGAGATCAATCTAACGGACTCTATGATAAAAATTAATTTATTTATATCTTTCCTTTTCAACCAAGGTCCGGCGAGGAATAGGGTACACAGGGTATAAAATGGGCCCGACGACCCGTGACCCGGTCTGACACGACTCGATGCGGGCCGTCTCAAGCAAGGCTTGCACTTGAACAGTACCAGATTGAGCCGAAAACCTCTGACTCGCAATTTAAGTACGACATGACCCGTTTATATTTTTGTTATATTATTGAATATTAATATAATATTTAAAATCTTTTTAATTAGCTGATTATATTAAAAAATTATAACAACATCAATTTACACGTTAACGTATAATTTGAATATAATTGTACTGTTAAAAATAAAATATGGTACATTATCCTTAATTAAAAATAAACAAATAATTAACTTAGATGATTTAATTAAAATTAAAATTTATTAATATAATTTTATGTAAAAATATTTTATTTTCTTTCTTAAATTCAAAAATTTCTCTATTTTTTAATTTTTTTTACTTAAATTGTATATTTATTTATTTATAAACTTACTCCTTTTGTTTTATTTATAAATAATGATCCATACATGATTTAGACATAATTAATAGCCCAAACACAACATGGCATGAGCTCATAATGCTCTGGGGCATGGCCGGTGTAGGTTTATTGTTAAAATTTTTAAATAGGATACAAAAGATAAATAAATTATATATTAATTTGATAAACAATAATTAATTTTTTTAAAAAAATATATTTTATCTAAAATAATACGATTTATTTTACATGTCTAAGTGTGGAACGAATGCTCTCCTCGTGATAATTATCTTAAGAAAATACTGAAAAATTTTATCCAATAAATTACATTTAAATATAAATATTAAAAATTTTGTCAAGATTTTCTTTTCAGAGAAAATTTAACTTTTTTTTCTCAAGATTTTCTTTTCAGGACTTTTCTTTTGGTTTTTTAATTTACCCCCCATTGATCGACGAGTTATATTGAGAAAATGGCTTTCTCTTATTTCATAAATCTTGTCTTAAATTTAAAACTTTGCGACTCATTTTCGTGAATATATATATAAATGCAAGTTATATGGTCTAGTGGCAAAGTTGAGCTCTTATCTTCCGCACATCTGTCTCCTGTCTGCCTCTTATGTGCGTTTAGTTGGCAATAGCGATGGCGTATGGTTATCAACAGGGAGGCGAAATCTTGTGGTTGCTAGGTGGTTGCCATCTCTCCGTAAAAAAGCCCACCGAATCAGAAAACCAACAGTAATAACCGCGACACCAGGGTGCAATATTTGAGACGATCCTCGGGACTATTTCGTTTCCGCATAAGCAGGAAATGTTGTCATCATTAGGACTCTTTTGTTACTCTAATCACTAGGATAGTATTAAACGCATTGCCGAAATAAATTTAATGGGTGTAACCTAATGAGGCAGAGCTTTGATGTCGATACAAATGGGTTTTTTTTTTTTTTTTTTTTTTTTTGACTAGGTGGTTCTCAAGTAAACTTCGGCGGGTGGGGTTTTCATGTTCGGTCCTAGTTGGACCTAATCAATAAGAATCAGCTAAATTAGTCCAAATCTCCCCACAAAGACTGATGAGCAATTGTGTTCTGTTCATTATTGATGATAGGAATGCAGGAAAAGAAGAAGGAAAAAAAAAAACAAAAAGGAAAAATCAGGACAAGACAAGACCAATGAATGTAGATACAAACTGAAGCTATACAGTCCAAATATGGTATGTTCCTGTTAAGCATAAACTTCAGTACTAAAGCTCTGCCAACACGAGGGCATTTACTTCTACTTGACAATTTTACAACCTTTGAGACCAGTCTTTAAAAGATTTTAAGGTAGAGTACGAAAGTTAGATGTGCCTCCAAGGTCTTTCTGATTGGCTTACGCACTCATCGTACCGAAAACAATCAACAAGATGGTCTATTGTCAACCCCGCTGCTTGCATGAATGAATAAACGATCACCGGACCAACGAATCGGAATCCGTGCTTCAGTAGATCCTTACTAATGGCCTCTGCTTTCGGCGACCTTAGCGGAATGTTTCTGGGGTATTTGAATCTGGGGATCACTGGTTTGTAATTCACGTAGCCCCACATGTAGCTACTAAAAGATCCATATTCTCTTGCAATCTGCGCTTGCAACAAAGTCACATTTCAAGGAGCGAACAGTGGCAACCCGCATATTATACACATATATATATATATAGCCATTACAAGTACAACTATAGACATTAATGTGTTTTAAGAACTTTGCCTTCACTATGCACTTGGCATTGTCGACTATGCACCTCACTCTGCTCTCAGCCAGCATGATTGCTTTGTTGGAGGCTATCTCCATGATTTCTTTCTCTTCCATTTTCGCAACAATATTAGGATCAAATCCACGGAAAGCTTCCCTATATATGTTCCAACAAAGTCACGAGCTTTATGTACTTTAGCTGTTACTCACAATGCAATCTGAATTCTACGTAACATCCAATGTATTAAATGAACTTATGTTTGTTGAAACAGAGTAGTTCACAGAAAGTACCTGAATAATTCTTTTCTTCTTAGTATTTCTGTCCAATTGTAGTCCATCAACATACCCGACATCGCCAGCAGCTCGAAGAGTTGACTGTTTATTAGAATGCATACCAACATAAGTTGGCAACAATAAATCCCATAATTGGTAAGTAGGTGAATCTCATTCAATAAACACAACTTACTAGTCGTCATAGACTGGAACTCCCCAGATTTCGTCATGAAATGCTACATAAACTTTATCTGCGCACCAAACCTTGAATCAATGTCTGTGTATAATTAAGAGTCTTTCTTCCTATAAACAGACTTTTCATTTTAAATTGTTATCAGGCTATTAAATATTATGGTAGGTCATCTTACAATATATTGTCTATACATTGAAAATTTATAAGAGAATGTCAATTTCTTATGGCATGGTAGGTATATTGTTGCATTCTATAATGTCCATCAAAGCAATGAAAAATGGTATGTGTTGCATTCAATTGCAGGATGGAAATTGGCACGTTAGAGTATATAGTATTTGCTGCATTTGGTAGAGAGATGAGAGGGATATAACGATCCTAGCAACCATTTCATTATGACAAAATGAGTGGAAGTGAAGCAATAGTGGTCCACCCTGCAATGAAAATTACATCGTAAGTGTAACTTTCTCTTTTTGACCTTTTCTTCTCTTCCTTTGCTATTCTTCGGGTCAGTTTGTCAATGACTTCTGACGTAACATTTGGCATGAAATTCAGAAAAATAAAAAATTTGTACACATGACATTGCAAATCAAGATACTTCGCTATGTATGCATGAAAAAGAAGACCAAGTTTTCAGTAGGGAAGCGAATAACAACGCGGCTTAATCATGTTACCACTGTTTTTAGTAATCCAATTGCACCTCCTTAACTCCCCACCACTAGACTCCTGGCCGTGTTGCTCATGCTGTTGCACATTCTTAGCCACTGGTAGTGAGACTTCCCTTCTTCCCGGCGAGGCTAACAGGCGAAGCGCTAACGATATCTTCTGATCTAGGGGAGTGGAACAATCTGTAAGAGAAGAGTCATTGGAGTTCTGTGACAAAGACAGGGACACTGAAGATAATGATAGGGATGAACTGCTTCTATGCAGACCAATTGGGTACACTTTCTTGAGGTTTTTTGGCAGGAAGCCTTGGTTACTATTTGGCTTCTCTTTTTCTTGGAAGAAAATGTTCTTCTCCAGAACCTGTTTCTTCGGATAATCTCTAGACATTGGTGAAGAAAATGTGAAACTTCTGTTGTCTTAAATTGGGTGGATGTAGAAGGGAGTTGGAGAAACCAACAAAAGGGTTGAGGGTTTTAAATTTGGCCGGGGGAGGGGGTGGGGTGGGGTTCAAAATGTGCCATCCCTAAGTTGTTGAAGTGTGAGTTTCATTAAGTATCAGTTTATGCTTCTTGGTCTTTAAGCAAGACCAAATTCAGGCTACCCCTTTTATCTAATAAAATGCTCATGTATTTATATATATCACATTTTAAAAACAAAACTACGATAAAAAATGTTATTTTATATACACTAAATTATAACTTTTAATTTGATTAATTAATTAATTTTTTTATCATTTAAAAATAACTTAGTCATATTACTACTATATCATTCATTTTATATTTGATTATGAGTAGTTTTTATTTTAATTTTTTTATCTTGTATGAATATAATTTATTTATAATCTTATACATATAATAACTAAAAATTTATTTAAAATAAATTTATATAACATAAGATGATAAGTATATTATACTAAAAAAACAAAGTAAACATAACAAATAATATGCAGCGAAAACTTGACTTGTGGCGAGTTTATTTAGTAAGAACCATAAACAGATTGGGACGGGTGTCGGCATGATAATGAAATGAAGCGGGCTGAAACCACCCACCCCAACCACTGAAAAAAAAGAAGAAAAAAAAAAAGGGGTTCTTGGGCCCATAGGTGCCGAGTACATCCGAGCCATATGTAGATTCTACTGACTGGCGTTGGCACCTTTGGCTGTTGGCGGAAAAATCTTAGTTTTATCGCCCATATTATGTAATTTTCCTTCCAGTCCTTTCGTATCAACTCTGTTATTTGGTGAGCGAGACTTTAGGTCCGCTTTTAGTTGTGGTGAGAGTGAGAAGATTAGAGATTTTTAGTTGTAGGGTTTGCCTCAGTGCAAGTGCCATGGGTCCAAAATTTCTTAACTTGTACTCTCTCTCTCTCTCTCTCTTGTTTATTCTCTTCAAGGTCGTCTGAGGCATACCTGTTGCCTGCATAGACAGAGAAATGTCATCCCACCTTCTTCCTGGTCTTCATTACCAGAAGAAAATTGCGGGAAACGCACACAGACTACAAATTATGATATTTCCCTTCCTTTTTTTCTTTTATTTTTCCTTTCTTTTTGGTTCTCGAGACTATGATACTGGAAACTAAACTGGTTTACGCATGCCATGAGGGACAAGTCTCGGTAGTTATATTACCACTTGACCACAACTACGTGTTTTCCTCTTTAAATCTATGAGTCTTACCATTTAAGCGCAATATCTTCGCTTATCGCTGTGGACACTGATTGATACATTCTTTAGATATACACATAATGAATTTTTTAGGTGAATGCTTGCTCACCACGCTATCTTCATCTCATAATTAATGTGTTCTCTGTCTATGCGAGAAGTACAAGTTGGGACAAATAGTGTTGTAAATCTATGTCTAGTGCCAACTAGGGGTGTTAAAAGAAAAAAAAAAAAAAGAAGAAGATAATTTTAGTTAATCCAATTGAATTAAATTTTAAGTCAATTGAATTAATTTTATAATTAATTAACTGAATTTAATAAAAAATCAAATTTTTTTAGTTTGGTTTTAATTTTTAATATTAAAGAAGTACAATTAATTGAATTGAATAGAACTTATATGTTATTATATATATATATATATATATATATATATATATATATATATATATATATATTTTAATTTTTTTATTCTAATACTAAGAGAAAAATATTACTAATATAGTAAATGTCAATTTTAATAATAATAATAATTATTATTATTATAAGTTTCTCTTAAAAAATACATGAAAAATAGTTTTTTTATATTTAAATTATGAAATGCATCCATTTTTTTAGTATATTTAAACTATAATTTTTATAATTTTTTTTATTGAATTCGGTTAATGGTTAATCGAAACCTAACCAAAATTTTTAACTAATCAATTTTCAATTCAATAAGAATTCTTAATTTAAAATAGTTAAAAATTTTAATACGATTATAATTTTACCGTTCGATTCGATTAATCGAACCGTATAGAGCATGGTGCCAACAGCAAGAAGCTATCCCAAGAAGTGGATGGCAATAAAATTTGAAAAACAGGCGAAAGGGACGACGTGTAAATCTGTGTCGGCCAGCTAAATGTGCTGGTATTAATGTTTTGCCCTTCGCACGGGGCTTATTTTTATTTTTAATTTAATTTGTCCAATAATTATTTAATTTGTTATGGAAAATGATTGCCGGATGCACGAAAAGACCACGGAATTGATATAAGGTCTATTAGGGGACTTCAATATGATGTTATTTTAAATATAAAAAAATATATTTTAAAAAAATTAATTTTTTTTGATAAAAAATTATATGATGTATAAAAAATTTAATAAAATATGTAAATAAATCAAACAAAACGCATAAGCAAACGGTGAAAAGGACAATGACATAAAATACTACTTTTATTATATATTTTTTAAAGATTTTTTTTATATAATTTGTTTAACTTATTTTCTATTTTATTAATTTTTATATTATTGTATATATTTTTATTAAAAAATTTAAAATTTAAAAACAAATATTTTGTTACATATTATTTTATTGCAGATGGGCCCAACGTCAGTGCTGCATTCCTCTCGTGCGTCCCGATCATCCAACTCTTTTGTGGAAGACGTAGGTTGCCGGCTTCCTGCACTCTCTTTTTTAATTGACATCAGCGATCTAACATATGACTTCACATTGTTGGCCAGTTCTAACCAGCTGTATACTTTCTTGTTTCTTTATGCTTTTTTCTTTTCTTTTTTTTTTTCTCTTTTGCTGTGTAACACAATTATCTTTTACGTTTTTATCTATTATATATATATATATATATATATATATATATATTTTTTTTTTTATTCATCTAAGGTATTTTATCTTTATTTCATCTAATCTAATTAAAAATTATGTGCATAAGTTTTTATCATATTCATTCTTAATTTGAATTATAATTCAAATTCTTATAATGGTGATATAAATGTTTAAATTGATACAATTTTTTATAACTCTCGTCCAATAGATTTAATTGTGTGAACAATGAAATATATAACATTAATTATTTTTCTTCAATTATATTGACTCTAAGAGAATATTAATGTCAATATTTTAGTTTGAGAGATTGGTTATATTGAGTAGTGAAGGATTATAAATTATGCTAGAGGAAAATCCATCAACTTACTCACTTATATTGATTAGCCCATAAACTAGTATGATCTAATTAGAAAAATAAAATGACTCCATTTAAAAGGCAACTAAAACTATAATTCTATTGTAATTAATTCATTATGATATCTATGAGCTAAAGAATCAAAGGACAAGGCATTAAACTCACCTTTTTTATTATATTTATAGATGACTTTAAGCTTTTGGTCATATGTATAATTGCCAACATGATTAAGCATGAGAGTGCTTTTAGACAATATTTGTGTGGTTGAGAATTAGTAAAATTAATAAATAAAAACAAGGGCCAATGTAATAACAAAAACTGACTACATGTATAAGTATCTATTTGAGTATTACAAGGATCTTTATAATACAAATATAGAAATGACATCACTAGCTATTTAATAAAATTTGCCATAAAGTGTTATTATAGTGAGAAAAATAGCAAATTGTAAAAGTTTGTAAGGTTAATGATAACACAAGGAAAAAACTTGCAAATATCATATTTACAAGATGCATAAAAAGAGTAACCATTCCTTACCTTATAAGCTAAAGGCAAATGAGAAGTTTGACTTAAGTAGTTTGTAACTCTAAGGTTAGTTGTTATTTTTTAATAACCTTTTATTAAAGAATGAAACTTGTGTTCAAAAATGTGAAAAATGTATCTTTAAGGATTTAATGAATACTATCATAAGGCATAATGTTCATTGATGAAAAGAGCATGTAGGAATATGAGTTAATTAGTCTAATGGGATATCAAGTTTTAAAGAAAGCGAGTTTTAGTAAGGATCTAATCGAATAAGTCTTCTAATTTATAATGAATTAAAAGATTAATGAACTAAGCGGTTTACTGCAGTTGAGATATATGAGGATATATCTCATCCCAATGAAGTTAATGGGAGCATTTGGTTTTTAAAAAGTTTAATTATATGAAAATAGTTGTAAAGTGATTCTATTTAAGAAATTTAAGAATTGAATGGGGTGCTAAGTTGCCTACTTGCCAACATGATTAAAAGTGCGATGAAATTTAGCATTCTCTCTTGTACTCTATTTATCATGAATGAGAGATAACGATTGAATGAGAAGTTAATAAAATCTAATTATGCTTAAGATGTGATAATTTTCTATTTAGGTGTAAAAGAATAGAGAATTAGTAGATTCTTATGTATACACCAAGTAAATAGAAACAATGATATAAGAATGGCTTAATGGCTAAAAATTATGCTTAATAAGAGTGCATATTATTCTATAAATTTCAAGGGTTTATATTCAGTTTAATTAATTCTCACCATAGTTACACATTTATATTTAAAATTACATAAAATATACTAAAAAGTTATTTTCTAATGGTGAGAACTAATTATCATATATATATATATGATGGAAACCATATTGTACCAACTCAAATCAATAAAGGAGTTGATACTTTCAAAACCTTGGAAGACTAATGACAAGGGCAAGGTCAAAGAAAATAAAGATAGTTCTTAACAACTTGTTGTGCGACATTTACTATTAAGAAGTTGTCAAGTACAAGTTAAGGAGGATGGAGTCTTCACTAGGGTTTACAAATATGTTATCTATAGAGGAATTTGCAAACCATAACTTTGAGAAGGAAGTTGGATTTGAGAGCCTATAATTGGGTCTTTAAGTGGGTTATTTCCATGGGTTTTTATTATTATTTAGTGGATTGGACGAATTTCTTTATTAAGCCCAGCTTATTAGTCAGGGTGTACGAATTTCTTTATTAAGCCTAACTTATTAGTTAGAGTTTCTGGGGGTTAGCATATAAAAAGGGCAAAAAGGGTAGCAAGAGGAGGGAAACCCGTTTTCATGAATGTATGAGCTATTTTTTTTGGTTCTTTAAGAACTAACTCTGAACTTTTATACTTGGGTGTATTGGTTCACTAGACTTATCTTCTTCAACATTGTTGTTGTTAGGAGTGGCGTCTGAATCTTATAGTTCTGGTTTTTGGTTGTTTATAATCATTAGATCAGAACTCTAAATCCTTTAACCTGTGTTAGAACAATCTTATACTAACACTGGTGTTGGGTTCCGTTTACATATAAATGGAGTTCGTATCATTTGGTATCAGAGCCTTGGCTCTAACTCAGGTTAGTTATATTGTTCGTTATCATATCTTTCATGTATTTTTCATTGTTGGTTGAATAATCAAAAAGAGAAAAAAAAAACACAAAAAAAAGCAAAAAAAAAAAAAAAGAAACAAAATCGTGTATTTCGTGGGTTTCTTTTCTAATATTTGTTTCTTCCATAGAAATATCCATTAGTTAACCAAAAAAAAAAAAATCAAGTTCATTGCTCAATTGGTCATTTACTTAATTATATTCAATAATTGATTATTGACTAATTGCACTACTCATATCATTGAATATCTTGTTATTCTATTTGCTTTATTGCTCATCTTTTTGGTTGTGTCACTTCTCTGAAGAGGTAGGTCTAGGATTGATATATTCAAGTTTTGTTTATTTTGAATTTAGTTTGCTTGGGACTACTAAAAGAGTTATTAGAGTTTTGTAATTTATTATATGAAACATAAGAGTTAAGGATTACTGTAGTTGAGTGGAGAGCAAACATGCAAGGGAGTGAGTTTTGTGAGGCATATTCCTTATTTACTAACAATCTTGCATGTACAATGTCTAATGCTAAAGAAGGCAGTTTCCTACATGGAGAGGAAGAAGTAGTTGTTACAGATTTCAAATTGCTTATGAAATCCTTAGAACAAAAGTTTAATAAGATTAACCAAGTGCTTTGGGAAGTTCAAGACAAGATGGATCAAATAGAATGTCAATCCTAAGAGGCCAGCTGGGAGGGTCATGAAGGAGCAATTTGAACATGACTTTGGTGAAGATGGTGATGATTATTATGATGACAGTGATAATGCTAGTAGAAACTTCAGAGGTGGTTTTAGAGGAGGACGTGGTAATAGGAATAGTAGAGGAGCAAGAGGCAATGAAAATGTTTATGATAGGTATAATAGAGGTTGGGATAACAGAAATAGATGGGAGGAAGGAGTAGACAAAAATCTTAGTAGTATTAAAATGAAAATACCTTCTTTCCAAGGGTAAGCTAACCCTAATGTCTATTTGGATTGGGAACAAAGGGTAGAATTAATATATGAGTGCCATAACTTCTCTGAGGAGAAGAAGGTAAAGTTAGCTATGACAAAGTTCACTGATTATGTTGTAGTATGGTAGGACCAACAAGTTACCACTAAGAGAAGGAATTTTGAGAGAACCATAGAAACTTGCAATGAGTTGAAGATAGTGATAAGAAGGAGATTTGTTCCCAGCTCTTATTATAGGAATTTGTATAACAAATTGCAAAGCCTTACGCAAGGTTCCAAGAGTGTGAAAGAGTACCATAAGGAGATGGAAATTGCTATGGTTAGGGCAAATGTAATAGAGGATAGGGAGGCAACCATGGCTAGGTTCCTCCAAGGGCTGAATAGGAGCATGGTTGATATGGTAGAGCTGTAACACTATGTAGAGCTTGAAGACATGGTACATATTGTCATGTAAGTTAAGAGGTAATTTAAGGGAAGGAGCACTTTTGGTTATAAGTAGAACTTAGGTTCATCTTTTTGGAAGTCGAATTAAGAGAAGAAGGAAGAGAAGATGACTTCTAAGCAAAAAAGTAATTGACATAAACACAAAACTAATGGGGGTAGCAAAGAAAGGGGCAAATTTGAAGAAAAACTTGAGTGCACCCAAGTAAAAAATAGAGACATCAAATGCTTTAGATGTCTGGGTAGGGGTCATGTAGTTTCACAATGTCCTAACAAGAGAACCATGTACCTTAAGGAGAATGGTGACTATGTGTCTGGTAGTGATGCTAGTAATGAAGACCAAATGTCGCCAGTAGAGAATGTTAGTGATGTTGATGAAGGGATAGAGTATCTGGAGTATGGTGGAAGGGTTTTAGTAGTAAGGAGAGCCTTTAGTGCGCAGGTTAAGGAGGAGGATGATGCTAAGATTTAGCGAGAAAATATTTTCTATACTCAATGTTTAGTTTAAGATAGACTTTGTTACTTGATCATTGATGGAGATAGTTGCATTAATATAGCAAGTACAGAGTTGGTGGAAAAATTGAACTTGCCTACAACCAAATATCCTAGGCCATATAATTTGCAATGGTTGAATGACAGTGGAGTGGTAAAAGTGACTAAACAAATTGTGGTTCCATTTTCCATTAGTAGATATAAGCACGAATTGTCTTGTGATGTTGTACCTATGCAGACCGGGCATTTGTTATTGGGTTATCCTTGGCAATTTGACAGAAAAGTTTTGCTTGATGATTACAAAAATCGCTATTCATTCACCATGGATGGAAGACCATTTACACTGGCACTATTGACTCGAAAACAAGTGTATGAAGACTAAGTGAGACTTTATAAAACTGAGCAAAAAAGGAGGAGCGAAAAGAAAGAGAGAGTTAGGAGAAAAGAAAGTACAGGAGGGAAAAAGAAGATAAATGCATTTGAGAGTGTTGAGTACGAGAGTGGTCAATTTCACAATAGTGAAGATGAAAGAAAACAAATGAGTGTGTTTGCAAAAGGAGCAGATGTTAGGGTTGCCTTCCAAGCTGGGCAATAAATGATTTTAATCCTTTACAAAGATTTTTATTTCTCTAACACTAACCTTGATTCATCTTTACCTAGTGCTATTTCATCTTTGTTGCAGAATTATAATGATGTGTTCCCTTAGGAGATCCTAAATGGTTTGCCACCAAGGAAAGGGATTGAAGATCACATTGATCTTATTCCTGGAGCTTCCATTCCCAATAAACCAGTATATAGAAGTAATCTTGAGGAGACAAAGGACCTTCAAAGGTAAGTTGATGAGTTGATGAGAAAGAGACATATAAAGGAGAGCATGAGTCCATGTGTAGTGTCAGTGTTACTTGTGCCAAAGAAAGATGGATCTTGAAGGATGTGTGTCGATTATAGAGCTATCAATAAAATAACAATTAAGTATTGACATCTTATACTTAGGTTTGATGATATGCTAGATGAATTACATGGTGTGTGTTACTTCTCTAAAATTGAACTTAAGAGTGGATATCATCAAATTAGGATGAGGGAAGGAGATGAATGGAAAACTGCATTCAAAACCAAGCATGGTTGTATGAATTGTTAGTTATGCTATTTGGTTTGACTAATGCACCTAGTACTTTTATGAGATTAATGAATTATATTTTAAGGCCTTTCTTAGGAAAGTTTGTTGTGACATATTTTGATGACATATTAGTACACAGTAGGAATTTGGAAGAGTATGTTAAACATTTGCATTGTGTGCTTGATGTTTTGAGGAAAGAGAAATTGTATGCCAATTTGAAGAACTGCGACTTTTGCAAGGATCATGTCATTTTTTTGGGTTATGTTGTGTCTGCTTATGACATAGAGGTTGATAAAGAGAAGATTAAGACAATTCAAGAATGGCCTACACCTAAGAGTGTGAGTGATGTGAGAAGTTTCCATGGTTTGGCTAGCTTTTATAGGAGGTTCATTGAGAATTTTAATACCATAGCTACACCATTGATTGAGGTGGTCAAAAAGATTGTGGGTTTCAAGTGGAGTAAGGAACAACAAGATGCTTTTGATTTACTTAAGTCTAAGTTGTGTAATGCACCACTTTTTACTTTGCCTAATTTTTCTAAGATCTTTGAAATTAAATGTGATGCATTGGGCATTAGGATTGGCGGAGTTCTCATGTAAGAGAAATGACCTATTGCATTCTTTAGTGAGAAGTTGAGTAGGACAACTTTGAATTATCTAACTTATGATAAAGAAATGTATGCACTTGCTACGACTTTAGAAATGTGGCAGCATTACCTTTGGCCCAAGGAGTTTGTAATTCATACTGATCATGAGTCTTTAAAATACTTAAAGGGAAAAGGTAAGTTGAATAGGAGACATGCAAAATGGGTTGAATTTATTGAAACTTTTTCTTATGTAATTCAATACAAATCAAGTTAGGAAAATATTGTTGCTGATGCATTGTCATGTAGGTACACACTGATTAGCACTTTGAGTGTTAAGTTGTTGGGGTTTGAGTATACTATTGAATTGTATGCTAATGATGCTAACTTTAGTAACGTATATGTTGCACATGAGAAAGCTATCTTTGGTAAGTTCTATAGACATGAGAGATATTTGTTTAGAGTAAATAAGTTTTGTATTCCTTGAGGGTCTCTGAGAGCATTACTTGTGAGAGAAGCTCATGGGGGTGGTTTAATGGGACACTTTGGCATTCGAAAGACTTTTAATGTTTTAAATGAACATTTTTTTAGCCATATATGAAAAGGGATGTTGAAAGGGCCTGTGCCAAATATATTACTTGTAAGTAATCTAAGTCTAAACTGTATTCTTGTTGTAGTTGACAGGTTCTCAAAGATGGTGCATTTCATTGCTTGCACCAAAACGGGTGATGCCACACACATTGCAAACTTATTTTTTAGAGAGATTGTTCACTTACATGGAGTTCCGAAGAATATTGTGTCAAACCGTGATGCAAAATTTTTAAGTCATTTTTGGAAAACATTATGGGGTAAGTTTGGAACAAAATTGTTGTTTTCTACAACTTGCTATCCACAAACCGATGGACAAACTGAGATAGTAAATCGAACTCTTGGTATATTGTTGCGTGCCGTTATTGGTAAGAACTCTAGAACCTGGGAAGAATGTTTGCCTTTTGTGAAGTTTGCCTATAATCGTGTTGTTCATAGTGCTACAGGTTATTCTCCTTTCGAGCTTGTTTATGGTTTTAATCCATTATTGCCTTTGAATTTAGTACCATTACTTATACAGGACAAGGTTAATTTAGATGAGAAAAAGAAAGTGGAAGTGGTTAAGCAACGTCATGAGAATGCTAGGCTTAACATTGAGAGAAGAACCAAACAATATAAAACACAAACCAACAAAGGTTGCAGGCATATCACTTTTGAACCTAGTGATTGAGTTTTTGTACATTTGCGGAAGGATAGATTTCCTAAGCAAAGAAAATCAAAGTTGCAACCAAGAGGAGATGGTCCTTTTCAAGTGGTGGCAAGAGTCAACAATAATGCACATAAACTTAATTTGCTAGGTGAGTACAATATGAGTGCAACATTTAATATTTCTGACCTTTCTCCTTTTTTTTTTGATGATGTAGGTGCTGATTTGAGGACAAATTATTTTGAGGAGAGCAGGAATGATGGAAACCATATTGTACCAACTCAAATCAACAAGGGAGTCGATATTTTGTAATATTTTGGAGGACCAATGACAAGGGCAAGGTCAAAGAAAATAAAGGAAACTCTCAACAACTTGTTGTGTGACATTTACTATCAGGAAATTGCCAAGTACGAGTTAAGGAGGATAGAGTCTTCACCAGGGCTTGTGAATGTGTTATCTGTGGAGGAATTTGTGAACCATGGCCTTGGGAAGGAAGTTGGATTTGAGAGCCCATGATTGGGCCTCTAAGTGGGTTATTTCCATGGGTTTTTATTATTATTTAGTGAGTTAGACGAATTTTCTTATTAAGCCCAACTTATTAGTTAGAGTGTACGAATTTCTTTTTTAAACCTAACTTATTAGTTAGGATTTCTGGGGGTTAGCATATAAAAATGGCAAAAAGGGTGGCTAGAGGAGGCAAACCCATTTTATGAGTGTATGAGTTATTTTCTCTGGTTCTTTGAGAACTAATTCTGAACTTTCATACTTGGGTATGTTGGTTTACTAGACTTATCTTCTTCAGCGTTGTTATTGTTAGGAGTGGTGTCTGAATCTTATAGTTTTGATTCTTGGTTGTTTATAATAATTGGGTCAGAATTCCAAATCCCTTAACCTATGTCAGAACGATCCTATACCAATATTAATGTTGGGTTCCGTTTACATATAAATGGAGTTTGTATCAATATATATATATATATGGAATGTATATTGATGTTTATTATAATAGGTCAAAAGTACAAAAATTACAAACTCTAATATTTCACATTTGACCTAAAATAATGAACTAGTGTGTGATGATCTATGATATTCATTATATGTATGTTAAGCATTTAAGTGCATGATTTGTAATTTTATATCTTCATTATGCAATAAATGAGTAGTTAAAGATTACGGGGAGTTTGTCACAATCATTTATAAATCATTGTCTTTTACTTTGAGGTAAAATGACATATGTGAATTGTATAAACATAATTATCCTTAATCTAATGATGAAATTGATGAATTATTTAGGAAAAGTTCTTAAACAATTTTATTGGAAAAATGCAACCTTATTGACTTTTCTTAGCAAAGTTAAAGGATTTAAGTCTTATAATGTATTTGTGGACTACTTATGTTGACTAGTAGAATAGTAATGGTAATGCAATTTATTACTCTAAATGACAAATAGTATTGCATATTTAAGTTATACAAAGGATCTTCAAGTTAATAAAAGTTTTGGTATTATACATGCATAGAAAATGTAACTAAGTTGGTATTAGAATTCTTAATAGGCACTATAAGTTACTCTTTATATCATTAAAAGGGATACAATTAGAGAAGTTGTGCTTAACTTGGTAACTTGATTAAGTGCAAAAATAGAAGATAAAATTGCTTGTTACTTTATGATGAGGCCATTATATGGAAAAGCAAAAAGCACACATGCTTAGCCCTATGAAAATGTAGGAAAAGTTTATTGCATATGTTTAGTCATAGTAAGGATAATGTTTGCTTGAAAAGATGTTTGAAACATTAAAAATTATAATAAACTACGAGTCTTTTCATATGACAATTTAGTAAAGTAATACCTAATTGAAAGAGTTTAGGCAAGAAGTTAACCCAATTATATTGATTTAAAGTACAATTTAATGAGAGACACAATAATATAGATGAAAGAGTCTTATATTATGTTTTCTAAAATTGAGTAAGGACTTATAGATTTTCATAAAGTGCAATGTATTGATGCTAATATAAAATTACAATAACAATCAAATATGTATGGTACATATGTATGACTATTTAAATATATTGCTGAAAAGGCATATCACATAGGTTAAGATTGATAACTATACAAGCAATCACCTTTATTGTTTAAAGAGCAATTAAGGATAAAACCATTTGAGCGAAGGCAATGATTTAAAGAAATCATGCTTAAAGTTGTTAGTCATATTGCAAGAGTGAAGATAAGGCCTTATAGATTAAAACAAAAAGTAAGACCAGTATGAATTACTCACTATTTATATAACATATAAAATGCTAAATGTGAAATTTTAGTTGATGCTTAGAAGAGCGTGTACTTGGAGAACTTAATATAGATACTTGAAAGCAATTGAACAAAGATTTGTATGATACATTATTATGAAATAGAGTAAAATTGGCTTATACTTCGAAGAGGAGACAACTCGTTTTAGCATGTGATTATAATGATTTGATGACTAATACGGGAAGTGAAATAATTCATCCTTAATTCTTTATTATGTGAGTCCTTTAAGGTAATAAATGATCTTTTTTGTGTATTCTATATTACTTTGAACTATATCTTAATGTGTTAGTTTAATGATCACTACTTTAGTATTTTATTTGTAATCATGAAAATTTTGGCCTTTCGAAAATGTTTAGGAAAATAATTAGATTGACATAAATAGCTATAAGTGTGAAGAAAGATTATTGTTATCAAATATCTATTATATGTATTCATTAATCAACTAGTTATGTCATCTAATAAGAATTGAGTGTAACTATGAATAGATAGTGAGAAAAAGTGTCGACTTTAGCTTTGCAAGAATAAGGTAAATTGGAATTAATGTGACCAAATAAGTCTGAAGTATGAAAGAATAACTGAAAAAATCAAATAAATATATAGGTAACAGAAACCTATCTTGTGCAAGTGAGAGATATTGATTTACGGATTTTGGTATCTACCTATAATGAGTTGATTGATTTGATCCAATTCGACAAATAAATATAAATAAATGGACCATTAAAAGGTTGGTAATTACAAAATATTAGTATTATAAATATTCTCTCCTCATTTACTATGTACATCAAATTGTAAAAATACCAAAAACTTTAGGAGACAAACTCTCTATCTTCTATGATAGAGAGTTAAATATTATTGATTACTTTTATATCCTATGATATTTATATTGTAGAAATTGGTGATTTCACTTTGATTCTAAAGAAGCTGAAGATTCAACTTGCGATCATGTACCTTGGAGGAAACTCTAATTGAGGTACTGTATAATTTTCACTAATTTTTTTAATGAAAATTTATACTTTTAATTTCTTGCATCTTTAATGGAAAAAGATCTTATTAATGATTTTTGTTGTATTTCTTTTGTAAATTCCTTTTCATTTTTCACTTAGCATCCATATTACATTCTTTATTTCAAATTTGAAAATCTAATGTGATATTTTATCTATTCATCTTATCTTCTTTGAGTCATATGTTAGTTGTGTTCATGTCTTAATTTTTACAAAATTTTGTTGCCATGTCACTATATTTGTATCCGTCTTTTGTACACTTTCATCAATTTAGTCGTCTAATCCTTATTTTCTACTCGATTACAGCACAAACACTTGAGTGCTTGCTGCTTGATTCAATTTATATCATTCGTAGCTCCCAACAAATTTAGTTAGCAGTCACCATCATCAAAATACAACCACGTAGAAATTATTCGCATAATTAATCCCAATTAAATTAGAGACTAATGTGTTATTATTATTGTAGTTCAAGCAACACAAAATGCATTGCATGCAAATACACTTAATGAGATTTGAGCAGGTGAGGCTCTCGGCAAGCTTTCATTATTTTGTGCGGATTCTGGGGCCCCGTTTGTGCTCATGGTAAATCGTCCATTTATTGACTTTTATGGGCTATTGGCTCACTTTGCTTTGGAATAAATGTCCCTGTACTAAGTAGACGATTTACGGGTTGTTAATCCTTTTTCTGAATTTTGGTCCAAATAAATAAGGTTTTGGTTTTAGAAACGTAACTACCCTGGAGGCTTGGAGTTGTCGTTAGTTTCTTTCTCTGATGGGTGGTCCCAAAATCTATTTGTAGTGTATATATATATATATATATATATATATATTGAGCCCAAGACAAGGGCATGTCACTTGGCATGCTTCTGCAACTATTTCAGCTATTTTCCACACTTATGCTCGTTGCTCATTGGTTACCAAAATTAAACTCCAACATCTCTTTGGATTCTTATCAATTTTTTTTGCATAAATGTATAATTAATGAAAAATTAATATCTATTAAAATTAGTTATTTGGAAAACTAGATGTTGAGAAACTCAAAGGACAGAAACTGAAATTAATTTTTAGGAAATTGGAAAGTTTGATTTTCAGCCTGTGGATGACAAGCAGTCTGCAGTCCCATGCTTTCATGTTTTCTTCAAGTTTGATTTAATGCATTGTGAGTCGTTGCCATGTGATTTTGTCTGGCATTTGGATGGGTACTGGGTGTTTGAGGTATTTATTTATTTATATATAATATTTCCTTCGGTTTCATTGAATTAGATATCGATATGGCAATTATTTTCTTTTTTTTTTGGAATTTTTGTGCTAATTGTAGAAGTGGAGGAGATGGGAAGAGAGAATAGCAATGGGTTAAGGTCATCTCCTGACCTCCTGGGAGCCCTAGACATATATCTATCATAATGAATTTTTGGTTAGTTTTCTTTCTTGATAGCATAATTTGGCGAGTCATTGATTAATTAGTAGAGAGTTATCATTCCTTTATTAGCTTTCATCTTTTTCAAGCATTATGGGTTCATAATTTTTTAATTTTCTGTTAAGAATTTTCTTTTTGTGCTCAGCCAAGAGATGACATGTAAAGCTGACCCTAAATTTGATTACTTAATTTTGGGCAGAGCAAAGAGGAGTGGAAGTGCCTAATCAATCTTGCCAAGCCCTTTATGCAAAAATCAACATTTGTTGTTAATGAAACTCGGAAGAGTAACGATAACAAGTGAATCCTTTAGCGTCTTCAGCTTGTGCATTGTACTATTCTATTTAGGCACGTTGTTTTTGGTTTTTTTTTTTTTAATTTTTTTATTGCTTGTGCACAACATTACTAAGATACTCCTGCATGAAGAGTGCGTAGAAGTTCGAGGACATTCCAAGTGAGATGTCGTGACAATACCATTACAGATATTAAGAAAAGGATAGCTGATTTTACCTTCATGGATGTAGGCATGGAGTTGGATCTCTACATGCGAAGTGTTTGCTTTGACTTATTTATGTTTTGTTATTTTCTCGCACAATCTTCTTGTGTTATCTTAGGTTGTCACCTTCTACAACATTCAAGACATTTATTCATCCAACTTATTTGCTTGTACAGTACATCAACAGAAACCACTAAATATGAGCTAACAGGCCCTACACAATATAGATATATTTTTGATCTAATTTATTTTGCAGTCGATTTAGCTAAATTTTGGTGTTTATTTCCACTGGTTGTGTTCTTTAATTAGTATTTAAGCTAACACGATGCGCAGAACATGGGGAAAAGCTTCAGGTTCTCCATTATGAAGTTGGATAGAAATATGCTAGCTTTTAAACAACTAGTTCGGGTTTCAGTTACAAGTACACTAATGATTCCAATTTCTCTTCTCTTTAGGTGATTGCCTGTGATTCAGAGCAATAAGTGGTCGTCTACCAAAATGGATGCCGTTTAACGAGTACAACGTTTAATTTATACTTTAAAGGTGACCTACATTAGCCAATAATTCGAAGTTAATAAAATTGAAAAACTTTTCAATATACTTAGTTTCAATATACAAGGTTTGATTTTTTCATTAAACTTATTTTTTCTAATAAAATTGTTCAATATATATTCACACGTAATGCGGATCAAAAGCTAGTTTTTTTAATGCTTTTTCATTAGGTACCTGACCATTTTTATTGCCGATTTTGGTGTTTTTTTCTCTTTTAATAGGATTTTTTTTCTATGAGTTTTTGTTATGTTTTTAATTTGCCATATCTATCATTTGATTAGACTTTAGGGTCCTAAGAGACCGATAAAGAATTTCAGATGGATTGATATTTTCAAGTTGTTACATAACAAATGGGGAAAGGTTTCACCAAGAAAGATGTTACGTCATGAATAATTAGTGGCAACATCTCAACAGTAAAATTTACTATTGTTATTAGTTAGTTAATGATATAATGAAATCAGAATTTTCTTTTATTTTACTAGATTTAAGGATATTTCAAGAAACTATTCTTCTTTTAAAGATGTCATATTACTCTCTGTATATGTATGTATATGTGTGTGTATATATATATATATTTGGAATTTAAATATTTTAGTAAATTTATTATTTTTTAACATATAATTATAAAATTTGTATGTCATTTCATATTGTAATTAGTATTTTCTTAATAATTTTAAAAATATTAGATATAATATAATATTTAATAACTTATAAATTAAATTATCAAATATAATTAATAGAATAAAAAAATATATTTATTATTTTTTATCATCAACCTATTTATTAATATATTTATAAGAAATAAATATTATGTATATTAACTTTAAAAACTATAAAATTAGTTATATATATATTTGATATATATGTGACACATTAATAAAAAGTGTTTGAAACATATAATAAAATTAATTGACATGCCAGCTATAAGTATCTAACAAGTATGTTTGATTTTTTTTCCTTTTGAGTTTTTTTTGTTGAACACATTTTAAAATATTTGAGACATTTAAGGCAAGTGTCATGTTTGACATGCGATGTTGAAAATAATACATATATTTGGCACATATATGCATCATTTTAAAAGTGTTTGTATTTCATAGCATATTACCAAATAATTTGTTTTTCTCTTAAAAAAAACTAAGATCTTAATTTATTTTTAATACAATAGTGTATGAAATATAATTATACCCTTCAAATAACTATAGGTAAAATTAAAATTTGGTAAAGTTTGAAAAATTAAAAATTTGCAACTTATCTTAGTTAAATGATTAGATTAATCATATAAAAAAAGAAATAAGTAAAATAAATCCTTTTAGGAGTTTTAAGAGAGATACTAGACATTTAAATTCTCACTTTTATTATGAATTTTGTGTGTAATGGTTGTTAAATAATATAATATGTGACCTTGAATTTCAATTTTTAATTAATATATAGTTAACAAAACTTGACATGATAATCATTGATAAGAATATTATGATTATAGACTTAAGACCCATGCCTTCCCAAAGCTTAGCCCTATCCTAGCTCAATAATCCAAAATCATTTAAGAAATCAAGCAACTTGGAATGGAATCTTTTTAAAGACCTTGTTTGAGTAACTCTCATTTGAACAATCTCTCTCCAATGTACATGACACATATTGTCATTAGAAAAACTTGCATACATACAAATGACACACCACTATGTAAGCCATATATCAAACCTATCAATGTGGTGTGGGTATGGAAGATTTTTCAGCGATGGGGTTTGGTGGAGGATGTCTTCTTGCCTAACAAGGTTACTAGCGTTGCATTAAAGTTTGAATTTGTTAGATTCTAGGTAAGGGCTAAAGCATTGTTGGCAATTAAGATTTTAAATAGGGTGAGATTCTTGGAGCAAAGGCTATGGGTAAAGCTTGTAAGCTTCAGTGATCTAAGGTCACAAAAGTTGGTAAAAGAGCTTAAACTAAACTAAGGGCAAATCAAAACTTAAGGGAAGTCATAAAGTGGGTAAGAGAAGAAATCAACCAACAACTAAAGTATTTTCTTATCAAGGATACTGTGGTTGAGGGTTTGGGGAAAATATAAGATGGCAAATTAATTAGGGATTGTTCAACTATGGTAGAAAAGATTAGTGCCATAAAGAGATGCCGACAATGGTAAAGATTTTTTACATAGTCAAGTAAGACAATATAGGTTAGATAAGGAGAAGTAAAATGGAAGAGGAGAAAGCACCAAGAATAATCAAGTCCCTTTATAAGTATATGCATATTAGTAGGTTTTGCCCATTTATGTTCATATTGATAGGTGGTTTCATAGTCTTGCTAACCTTTAATTCTTAATAACAAATGCATAATGATAAAGGAAGGAGTTATAAATCAGAATTTTCTATCATAATTTGTAAGCCAATGGTTTAACTTTATGGGCTTGATGAATGCATAAAGTATAAATGGTGATTGGATTATTGTTGATTAAGGATCTTAAAATCAATTAACACAAAAATTCCATATGGTGTTAAGGTGTATATAGTTCGAAAAGAATTTCATATCAAGATGTCAGTGGACTTATGCTTCTCGCTAGGTCTCTTTGAGCGACAACATAATCAAGTTCTAAGGATCATAAAATTGAGAGTTATAAAGACTTCTTCAATGGTAGCATATGACATAAAAGGGGAGAGGGAGATGGTACAATTATGCTTAAGCAATAACTGTTAGTCAACTATAAGTGAATACTTAGCTATGCATTAAAGTAGCCAGAAGAGATATTGCTGAGCAATTTTCAATGGAGAGGGAGTGACAATGTTTAGTGGGCATATGTCGTCCAAGATTAAGGAGAATAAGTCCCACTAATAGAGTAATACAATCTTTTGAATTTCAAAAAATGATTATTGTTAAATGGAATAAGAGGTAGGACTTATGACATTTGGCTAAAAAAAGGTTTGACTTGGCTGGAGAAGTATTGAGCCTTAGTATACATCTTATTCAAATTGAATTCTATGAAAAAAGTATATGTGGCTTTAAAAATAAACATAAGAGTTTTTATGTGTAAGGCTTAGTCTTAATCACTTGGGGAGTAGAAGTTCATGGCTTTGTAAAGCTAAGGGTTAAAGGGGGTTTCAGACTATTGTTGATGTAAAAATTAGTGTTAATATTAATTTTGTAATAGACAAATTGATTACAAAGAATGTCAAGGTCATGCAAGTTTTAAAAATTGGTAGATGAGTCGCTCAACCCTCCTTTATAGATGTGTTAAGTGAAAATGTATCCAAAGGAAAGAAAAGGCTTTATAGTGGTGGGATTAATAGTGAAGGCATCAAAAGGGTTAAAGTGTTAGCTAAAAGAGTTGTGATAGCTAAGGTCTAAGGTGACATTATGGAGCCAACTAGAGAAGTGCTCTTGGAGGACATTAAATTTTTTGATAGGGTTATCTAAGTTTATAATAAGATCATTTGGGGTGAATTATAAAATATTATAGAAATATGTAAAATTTTAGGGTCAATGATGATGATAAGGGAAGGTAAGTTGCTTGAATAACTCTATAAAATGTAGAGAGAAGAAGGTATCTTACAAGGTAAGTAATATTGTATGTTATACGTGTAGGGTAAGGGTTTTTGATATTCCATTTTATGTTGTTTGTCACTTTGAATGTGAGAGGGTTGGGTACCACTATAAAGAGAAAGGTGTGGCACAATTGATTAATCTAATTGAAATCTTGTTTTGTGTGTTCACAATAATCAAAATTACAATAAGTATTTGGTGTCTATGTTGAGATAAGTTTGGTATTGATCAAATTTTCAATTATTACTTTTTAAGGCAGAGAGCTCGTCCATTGATGTTGATTACCTTGGGATAATTGAAGGTTTCAATTGATTGAGGAGGTGATCATTCCTTAATTTATTATAGTTAAAGGATGGATGCTAGGGCCTTATAGATTGTTTCCTTAGATGGAGGAAGTTAGTATGTTTGCTTTAGTCAATTATAGTTCATGGTTAAACTATGGACAACTAGTTGTTTATTTGATGACTTGTCTTACTTGGGGGGAGACTTCTTATAGTTTTCAAAGCTCTAAGGTATTGGATAAGGACTAAACTTTAAACCTTTTTGCTTTCTTTGGGCTAGAGAGCTAAGAATTCATAAGTGAAGGTTCTAAACTTAAGTTTTATTATTTTGCGTTATAGTTGTTAGGTGAGTGCTCTTTTGATTCAATCAACTAAAGGTTTTGGTAGTGATGTTGGAATTTTCTTTAAAATGAATAGCAAGATGACTTTATGGGTAAAGTCACATGGTTTGGCAAATGACTTTTAGTTTTTGACCTATCATATTTTGGTAGTATCAATTTTTTTTTGTTTTTTTTTTTTCAAAAAAAATCAATTCACATATATAAGGAGATAAGAAAGGAGAGGCTAATTAAGGGTATATTTGGATTTTGAGTTCATTAATGGATAATTTAGGTCTTAACTTTTTATGGATTGAATTAATTCTAAAGTTACTTACTTCTATATATTCTTTTAGGTGTTTTCTATCTGATTTAAATACCACAAATGAGATTTTAAATATTATTAGAAAAAGATTAGAAAATGTTTAAATCTCCTATTAGAGATATAATATAATATACTAGAATATATGAGTTTTAGGTTGATCTATACAAAAATAAAACATATACATTATAATTTTAATAATATTAGGAGTGCAATAAAATTGAGCCTTTTGATCATATTATGTGAAAGCAATGTGACTAATTTTGTTATTTAGGCTCTATTATTTGTATGGGTAGTAATATAGAGGAGGATGTATTTCATAGGATGAAGGTTAGATTAATAAAATGAAAATATGTTATAAGAGTTTTGTATGATTGCAAAATTTCTATTAAGTTAAAGGGTAATTTTTATTAAATAATAATTAGACTAGTGATACTTTATAGTAGTAATTGTGGGGTTATGAAAAAATAACTAGCCTAGAAAATGATTGTAGTAGAAATGAGAATAATGATTATATGAATGTGTAGTCACTTTAAGGAGGTATCAATAGGAAATGAGGATATCCATTACAAAATAAATGTATTACTTATTAGAGATAAATTAAATAAATAATGTTTGTGTTAGTATAGACATGTTCAACAAAAAACAACAAATGCTTAAATTAAAAAAAAAAAGAAAAGAGTAAATCTAGATGGATGAAAAGATGAAAAAGGGAGAGGAATAGCTAGGTTTACTTAGGAATCTTTAGTTAAAAAGGATTTAGACTAAATATGTCTCATTGTCTTACTTAGTATATAATTGAATAGAAAAATAAAAAATAATTCACGAAACGGCCTAATAAAATTAAGAATTAAAGCTTTATTATTATTGTTGTAATACAAGTTGATAGAGAGATCATAAAGATGGTGAGAGCAAACTAGAAATAGAAAAGAGAGAGAGAGAGAGAGAATTTTGAATTTTTTTAATTTTCTGAATTTTTTTTTGGATTTTTTAAACTTTTCAAAATTTTTAAATAGCTTTGATTTTTTAATTTTCCCATTCATTTTGAATTTTGATTTTTCTTTTGAAAATTCATAAATTTTGAAATTTTTCCAAGTTTTTTAAAAAATTCAAATTATAGACTTTTTTTTTTAATTTTGAGAATTTTTTAAATTTTCAATTTTTATGAAAAATTATTACATCATCATTTTACGGTGACATGACATCTAACTCTGCCCGAAGCGGATGATATGGCGGGCCACATGCTGCAATTAGCAACAGATTGACGAGAAAAAAACCAATTTCATTGACGGCACTGGTAGAATGCCAATTAATAAAAAATAATAAAGAAAAAGGAAATTGGCATAATCTAAAAGACGTCTATATTTGAAGGATTGAATGCAAATTTTTTGACTAGTTAATACTTTATTTACGTGTTCTTTAGCTATATAGGCACAAACTTACTAAAGGAATTAAGCAAAATAAGAAATTATTCATTATATTGACAGAAATAACTTCATGTTTTTTAGATTCGTATCTCCATTATATTATCATATTCATTTTGTTTGATGCACGCTTATGATCTCACCGTTATATATATATATATATATATATATCAAAAGATTAAAAAAATTCCAGTTAAAAGTTATGATAGTGCAAAAAAAAAAAAAAAAAGATTTTATTCAATAAAAAAAAATAGTAAAAGAAAGAGCGGACAACCATAGTGCACTGGATATTGCATTTAGCTGAATATTATCTTCGGATTGTCTTTAATAATCGCCGAAAACTATTAGCAGAATAGCTATTATAGAAAAAAAAAAAAAAAAGAAGAAAAAAAAAAAAAAAAAAAACTATTTCAAGAGGTCTTATTGCTATTTTTTGACTGCTATATTTCTCAATCAGTTATGCCTAGGCGGGTGATGCCTGGGAGCATGGTAATCAGCACTAAAAGGTACAAAAGCAGCCTCAGTAATATCCTCTGCTACTCTTCTCTTGATTGCAGCATTCATAGCCTCCTTCCCATCTTGATAGTTAAGATTTCCAGCCAGTTGATGATTACCAGTTGAAATCTTTGAGGACCCTACAACAGCCCTTTTGATTTCAATTCCATCCTTTCTGACGTTGTCTATAGCCACTGCCATTTTTCTTGCTCTTGTGATGGTTGGCTCAACTCCAACTCCAACTCCAACCCCACTCCCCTCCACTAGCGCTCTCTGAGTTGAAACAATGTCAATCATTGCAGCTGCATTACAGAAAAGAAAATTAGATTTTTAGTCAAATGAGTACTTACAATCTTTCTCGGTGGCCATCAATCTAATAGGATAGAATAATAAAAACAAAACGAAAAAAGTACTAAGTGAAGAATATGTAATGCATATATACAAATATGTGTATGTACACCTTCGTGGGCATGGCCATTATTGGCCTGCCATCCAGCAAACAGTAGAATTAGCAGCAAGGTTGCAGCCCTCAAAGCAGCCATTGCACCCCTCTCTCTCTCTCTCTCTCTCTCTCTCTCTCTCTCTTCGACCTTTTAATTTGAGAGTATGTCTGTTGTTGTAAGATTCAAACAAGAGAAGAGCTTTAAATGAAAGCAGAGACCTGAGATTTATAGAGATTGAATTCAAGACCAGTCAAAGATAGCTCTGCTAGGTAGTAATTAACACTACATATGGTCCCAACATTCGCTTTTCCATGTTCCCGTCAGTAATTTAATTTGTTAGTACTAATAGAGAAACGCAATAATACAAAACAAACATTTAGAAGAACCCACTCTGGTCGCTGCAAGTGCATTTGGATCCGAAATGAAGTGTGAGAATCTCAAAGCATTTTCAATCACAATGCGATGAACTTTCTATGTGCATATTCAAATACCGACGTAGCGTCGGTGGGGGTGTCACTATTGCAGTGGGCTTGATTGTACAAATTATTAATTGGCGAAGCAACCAACATACATATGCCTAGGGGGGCACTAATCTATCAAGAAGGTTGCTAGTGTGAAAGGTGGCGGATACGATAACGTGGAATGGAAGGTTACGTGTGTTTTGCGCCTGTCTGCCGCCATGCATTCCACGAGAATTGCTTTCTTAGTTTTGTGAGATTTTTTTGAATTTTATCTAATCTAATGTGCTTTGTCATCATGTGCAGTATTCGGCTTCGTCGGTAGCCGCTACTGTTCCCCGTGCACGTACATAAGAGTGCGGGGATGTCAAAACTTGCATGGAACCGAGTCCAATATACAACTCTTTAGTTTCAAAGTATAACCTGAATATTATAAACATTTTTAATAAATTTTTTTTAAAAAAAAGAAAGAAAAACAACGCATAAACTAAAAAAGGGATGGGAATCCAACGGTAAGATGAATAAGAAAATGGTTTAATCCTTAAAGGGATCAAATTAAGATGAATTGGACGTTTCGCTAGAAGCCAATTTGAACTGATAGGCTGGAACGTGCCTCAGGAGAAGCAGAGATGAGCCTTTCAACGTTGGAAAGTTGCCCGTAAAAAATGTGGGCAAGTGGCCAGGGGACCCCACCCAAAAAGAACAAAAGAAAAAAAAGAAAAGAAAAAGAAAGAGAGAGAGAGAGAGAGAGAGAGAGAGTGTGTATATATATATATATATCTATAATCAACATTTTAAATATTATTTTTTTGGTATTTTTTATCAATTTATAAATTAAAAATATTAAAATATATTATAATTATAAAAATTTAATTATAATCAATGTAAAGTTTAATTATAATCAAATAAAAATTATATTAATTTATAGAAATTTTATTTTAATTATGATTAAATTTTTATAATTATTATAAGATTATTTAACAAATTAAATTAATTTAACTAATTATTTTTCTCAAATATAAATTAATTATACAAATAAATTTAGTGTAAGTCATATTTAACACTTTTAACTAGATATTTAGAATTTGTACAAAGCCCAAGTCTAAATTTAATGTAAATATATATTATTGAAATTAAATAAAATTTTCAATTTTTGTTTATATGATAATATTTTATAAATTTACAAATTAAAGATAATAGAATATTTTACAAATAAAATATGATTCTATAAATTAATCAATATAAATTTTACATTGATTGTAATGAAATCTTTATAATTATAAAATTTTCTAATAAGGTAAAATAAAAGACAAAGAAAGAAAAAAAAAACAACAATGGAATTCTCCATTTTAAGAAAAAAAATCTCTCGACTTCAATAATTTTTTAAAAAAAGAAGAAAAATTTTCGAGGAGGGTAAAAAAAAAAATCCCAAATCTTTCTTTTTTGTTTTCTTGAAAAGAAAATAAAAATTTTTTCTTTTTATTTTCTTACAAAAAAAGTTTAAAGATTTTCTCCTAAAATAAATTTAATTTAACTAACTATTTTTTAAAAATTTTAATTGACTATACACACAAATTTATCTTAAACCAACTTTAAAGAGAAAAAATTATTTCTAATTTTCTTTAAAAAAATAGTCAACATTTAAGTGTCTTTTTAATTTTTTTTCTTTTAAATAATAAAAAATAAATGAATTTGTTATTAAATATGATTAAACTAGTGCATTAAGTGATTAGACCCATGCCATGTGCGGGATCATCATTCTTTTTATCATTTTGATTGATTTGTTATATATTTTGCAGTATACTTTAAACATTTTCCATTAGATTGATCCTTAAAAATAAAAGAAAAGGGTATAACAAAACTCAAATTATAATTTACAACTACAAAAGATTAATCTAAGTCACACGGGAACTCATTAATGAGAAATGTCTAGCGAAAGAGGGAATTGTGCAATCATTGACTATATGCAATATTATGCTTCATGCATAATATTTTTATTGGGCATCTTAAATTGTTCAATGGGTTTATATGGCCTTTAGTGCATATGATCAATCATAATTAATAAGTAGATAAGAGCAGTCCAAATTTGTATATTGCATTTACTGAGTATTTTAAGTATCGGGTTATTAGCATTCAAAAGATGAAAGTAATTCAAATAATTACAATAATTATCCTAAACATATCCCAAAAACAAAAAATGAATTACACCTGTTGTAATCTCGGAACATACTCTTAATCTTTGTTTTTGCTCCTATAGATTATTGCTATTAGCTTGCACTTGGGGTCTTTAGTGCAAAGAGAAAATTATAGCTTTCGAGGCCGTTTGGTTATCCACGCACCGAAGAGGAGAAAAGGATATAAAATACTTCAAGCACGTTAAATTGGTGGGTCGTGAGCCCAATGACCAATTATAAGTGAATTACGAGGAAAAGGTAGGAAATTTTTACTAAAATTAACCTTACAATTTGATGATCCCAAAAATTGTACAAGCATAAGTTCAATGTGTGCAAACTAAAAAGACCATTTGGCCACCAATTTCTTGCACAAGTCTAGGCCAACATGAAGCTTTTCGAGTGCAAGCTTTCATGCTAGCAGCCCATGACAACTCAAAAGCCTCGAGATCCATCTTTTAGGAGCATCTAAAAGAACCCTTCTAAGAATAAAGCCATGAAGTCCAAGAACCCTAATCGAAAAAATCAAAAGACAAATTAGAATGGAAGTAAAAAGTGTGAAACATTCATAAAACCCAATGACTATTGTTTATGTCAAATCATATTATCTTTAATTAGAAAGAAACAATCATTACCAAGCTGGTTCTTATCACTTTATAGCTAATATAAATCAGCCAATAACATGGCATTTTGAGTTATTTAAAGGCAACTTAAAAGCCTTTTAAGGAGAGGTTTTCTGGAGGGAAAAAGAAATAGATAAAAAAAAAAAGATGCAACAACAATAAATAAAAAAAAACAACAAAAAGAGAAGGAAAAAAATAGAAAATACTTGAAAAAGACAGTGGCTAACATTAAAAAGGCATTTTGCCCCACCTGAAATAAATACTACTAAGATTGTTGAGAGCTCATTGTAGGGCTAGTAAGTAATCATCATCGTAAATTGAATATAAAAAATAGGAAAATAGCATCCAAAATTCTAGTTGGAAAGGAGAGGGTGTCGATGCCAGTGAGGAGTTGTTCAAATTTAGACAATTGTAGCTTTATAAGTTAGGAAAAGAAAATAAATAGAAATTAGTCGGCACTACAATTAGATTATTTAATTTATTTTTGTAGTATTAAATTTGATAATGTGTGAGCTTATATATAAATGAAAGGTTTTCTAAAAAATATAATCTTAATAATTTTTTTGTGTAAATATGCAAATATAAAAAAAAATGAAGTAATGAAATATAATATCTATATATATATATAATACAAAACAAATAAAAAGAGAATGAAAAAATAGTAGGAGAAAAATACAAGAATTATAAGAAAATAGATTGAAAATTGAATTTGTAGAAAAAATAGATAAAAAGGAATAATAGATTAAGAAAAAAAATAAAAAAGGTAATTTTTTAAAATAATAAATAAAAAAAAAGATTAAAAAAAAAAGTTGAGTCGCTTTGGTCTAATCGAATAAGACTCGGTCAAATTTACGTCATACCTGATTAGACCCGGTCAATGTAGTCAAATTAGGTCAATTCGAGTCAAATCTGGTAAATTTGACTTGAATTCAATTAAACAGGGTCAAAACCATCCCATAGATCTTTACCCTTTGACCTAAACTGACTTGAACCGATAAATACAACACAAAAACACAGTACCACAAGTTCAAACGCTGTAAAAACTAAAACACTCCCCCAAGCATCATTTGCGCATTGAACTTATTTTTGCTTTTTTTTTTCAATAAAAAAAATAATAAAAGGGCTATTTTTCTATAAAAAGAAATCTAAAAATAAACAAAAATAAAAATATCGAAATAAATTTTTAAAAAATAAATAAAAAGAAAAAGAAAAAGAAAAGAGAAAAGTTACTAAAAGTAAAATCGAACTCCGTGCTCTAAATTGGTGCCTAAATTGCGAAATTAGACTCTTGAACCTTCTAAAACACAAACACCATAGCCTTTGAACCTTAAAAATGGTGGTCGGTCCTTAATCAAAATTAAAACTTAAACAAGCGCGATTGTGTTGCGAGTGTGGCAAAAACTCAAAAATTATGCATTTTAAAAGGCTTTGGCGATTGAAAGGGAGGGCGGAAATAGAGATATGGGGATTTAAAAAAAAAAAATGGAAAGAGAAAAAAAAAAAGATTAAGGGGCAACCATTGGAAAAGCGAAGGAAGAGCTAGGGTTCAGCTCAAAAAGATATATATATATATATATATATAGATAGGCAGATTCAAAACGGCATCGTTTCAATGTCTGAGGAATAATTCCCTTGACCTTAAAATGATGCCGTCTTAGCATTTTAGTCCTGCCACCTTTATTCGAAATGATGTCGTTTTAGGCAGTCCCCTCAACCTCCAAAAATGATGCCGTCTCGGAAATTCTCAACGATGCTCTAAAGGTTCCCTCAACTTGAAAACAAAATATCATTTCGGCCCGACCACTTCGTTTAAAATGATGCCATTCTGAGTTATTTTTTTGGCATTTTACTCCCGGCCCCTTCGTTTGAAATGAAATCGTCTTGATGTTCCGTTCCCCACAGACGTCATTTCGAACAATTCCCTCAACTTTCAATTGACGCCGTTTTGGTGTTTTTATCCCACACACTTCACTCGAAACGACATTATTTTGAAGATTTCGTTCAGTCCCGAAACCACACCCCATTTCCGGCACTTCAATCCCAACCCCCTTCATTCGAAATGACGTCGTTTTGAACAGTTCTTTCAATCTCAAAATACGTCGTTTTGGCGCTTCAGTTCGAGTCCCTTCAATTCGAAACGACGTCATTTTTAGTAGTTCCTTCGGCCTCAACATGATGCCGTTCTGGTTTTCAAGTCTCATTTGAAATGACGTCTTTTTTCGAAAATTTCCCTCGGCTAAATAGTGAAAAGTGTTTTGGTGTTTCAACGTTAGCCCTTCGTTCAAAACGATGTCATTTAAAATAGCTCCCTTGACCTCAAAGTGACGCCGTTCCGAGAATCTAACATCTAACCCCCCCCCTCGTTCAAAAATGACCTCAACGCTATTTTGATGTTCTAGACTCAATCCTTCTCATCTAACAGTCTTCTCAACCTCAAAACGACATCGTTTTAGCATCTCTCGTGGCGTTTTATCCTATCTCATATATGAAAATAATAAAAAAAGATAAAAATAACTTTTAAATGTTTCTAAAGATCTAACCCACCCAAAAAAAAAAAAAAAAACAAAAAAATCTCCGATTCCTCATTATTTTATATTTTTCAATATTTCTTCATTCTTATTTATCTGATATTCTTATTTTCAAAATTCTATAACCCTTTGTAAATCTTTATCTCAAATTTCTAAAAATCTCGTATTTTTATAAATCAAAATTTCTAATAGAAAAACTTTCTATGCAACATTCTGACAGCCAAAATGGTCCCCTCAATTAGGTACTTCTCATTCGTGTGATTGTTGTCCAAGTCGGGATATGTGCTCTGGACGATATCTCAGATGGGATTCTTACTCTAGGGTATTAATAAATTTGACAGTATTGGTATCCAACCCTCTTCGTCAAAGCTATCATTTTCTCCATTTCCGTCTTCCAAAACCCAATTACAGAATTCGTGTGCATTCAACTGCTCAATTCCTTCTACTGTTCAGCTTGTAAATCATCTCATGTCTTCTGTTAGCTTATGTGCCCTGCAGTATTCCCACAAGTACTAAGAGTTAATTGTTGCGTTGACAATATGTATATTCAGTGAAAATCTGCGATGTATGTGATTTTTAGAAAATTGGAATTCGAAGACAGAACAACTGCCCTTCAAAACATTGTTTAGAAAATTCTGACTGCCTGTGTGTTTCTACAATCTTCAATGTTTGGCGAAAATACCAAAATTAAAATTAGACTCGATTCTAACACTATTTATCATAAATTTATTTATTTTTTTCAAAAGATAATTTGTGTAGGTATATAATGACTATATTTATATAACTCAAGATTTTTCTCTTCTTCTTATTTGATGTAAGAGTCAGATCATATTTAAAAATTTACCTATTATTCTAATACAACCATCAAACGCAAGGCTCATAAACATAACTCGCCGTATGCCCATCACCAAAATAAATATGCCACCAATATCGCATATAATTTTCTACATATTCAGAATAAAAAATGAAGCATCCAACCATAACTTGGCAAAGAAGTAGCAGAAGAATGATGTCTTGCAATATTTCATAAAAAGAGAGAACACATTATCAACAACAAAAAACCTGAATGGTCATAAGTAATGTAAGAGACGAACTTACCAGTTTAATTCCCAATCGAGTGGCGTGGCGCCTAAGACGATGTTGTTGTAGGGCCATTGGGTTCTATGTATATCATATATAAAGGAAACTATAACCATAATGAAAATATTGAATAGGTGGTCTTTCTAATTTTCTTACGGAGAAATAAAGCAACCTTTCCTGGCACCATGCTTGGCGCAAATCGCGGACACAAAGTTGTTCCTTTCTAAGCCAGACGAAACTGGAGTTGATCAGCGTGGGAGTCAACCAAAGAGAGTTTGGACTATTAAAACCGGACTGGACTAGACTGCTGCAACTTTGAAAACTTAACAGCCAGTGACCCGGCCAATTCAACCATGAAGCAACAGTTTTTCCAATTCGGCATCATTAACACTAATTAATTTGAGTTAAAAGTATAAATTTAAGTCAGCAAATTTAGTACTTCCTTTCATAGTTTCAATTTGTAAATTTGTTTTTAATATATAATTGTGATTGTATTTTATAACTTACTCAATGCAAACTCGTTCTTGCACCTTTTACAAGTAAAGACCAGACGAACTTCTGATATTGTTAAATTATATTTCACCAGATGGTCATATAGACGAGAAGGGTAAAATGATAGTCTTGTGCAACCATCTTTGTAAATGACGAAAGGGAGGTGATTACAAATCACTATGCAGACACACGGATCGTGCACATTGGTGATTAGGTGTTTTAGAAATAGAATAAATATCAAATAATAATTAGGTTAAAGTGGTTAACAATCTCATTTTTCTCCCACGGTAAACTGTCGATATCTTGGAGCTCTGCTCCTTGTGGTTGCATCTTTTGTGCCTTCGGGATAGGCTCGAAGCCAAAATCTACTTGTAATGTGAAACCAATATGAAGCTTAAATTTTAGCTGTTAACATTATTTTCTATTTGAACACTCGTAATTTCCACTTTGGTTTGCTCATCCAGGAGGGGACTATAATTGAGTATGGAAAAATTAAGTGAAGACAAGAAAAAAAAAAAAGAAAAAAGAAGAAATTAAGTGATTATAAGATGTCTTTGCAGCATTTCCTCGGTTTCCTGTATTTCTATGTTGATATGTAGCTTTGATGCATTGGTGGTGGACAATGAATATTCACCCGCTCTTGTTTACATGTTTCAAGCATCTAAAAGCTTACAAATAATTGAACTATAATAATTGCAATGCATAAACAGGAGTAAAATAATAATGACAACTTTAAAAGCCCTATTTTGATTAGATTTGAATTCTATGAGTGGAAAATCAAATTTAACTGTCTTACTCAGATAAAGAGATAATGCCCACCTAAACAAATTGTGTGATTTTATGACATGCATGAATGAGTGGCCGGTTATGGGTATAAGTCTATTTTTTTATTTTTTAGTTTTTTTAGATTACAAAATTAAACTGAAATAGTGGTGAACATAATATTATTTAAAAAAAAATTTGAATAGCAAAAATACACAAAAATAGATGTAATCATGGTATCTTACTTAGTTGATAATTTCTAGCTCATCAAGACATTTATAATCAGAGTAGGGATGTGTTACAATTTTTATTGGATTTTTTAAATAACAAAATCTTCCTAAAATAGAGTAAATGAAAAAAATTAAAATTAAATGTTGAGTTTATCAAGAAGTCTCTTATTATCAAAACAAATCATTTAAATGTGTAAAATACCTAAAATCTTACTTTTTATGAAGCCTTCTATGTAACCCTAAACCATTTTTTGGCTCTAAAAATTAAGGAGAGAAGAGTTCAAACATTTTCTTAAATTTTTAACTATTAAATTATAATTGAACAAATTACATACACATTGAAATTTTAATTTTATTAAAATATTAATCCTATAAATTAATTATTAAATTAATATCAAATACAATAAATTGTAAAGATTTGCCAAAAAAAAAAA
>CM034059.1:3550491-3563379 GCA_019804595.1 Bruguiera parviflora
ATCCTATACCAACATTGGTGTTGGGTTCTGTTTACATATAAACGGAGGGTTAGACGAATTCCCTTATTAAGACCAGCTTATTAGTTAGGATTTCTAGAAGTTAGCATATAAAAAGGGCAAAAAGGGTGGCTGGGGGAGGCAGACCCATTTTCATGAGTGTATGAGCTATTTTCTTTAGTTCTTTGAGAACTAATTCTGAACTTTCATACTTGCGTGTGTTGGTTCACTAGACTTATCTTCTTCAATGTTGTTGTGGTGTCTGAATCTTATAGTTTTGGTTCTTGGTTGTTTATAATCATTGGGTCAGAACTCCAAATCCCTTAACCTTTGTTAGAACGATCTTATACCAACATTGGTGTTGGGTTCTGTTTACATATAAATGGAGTTTGTATCATTTGGTATCAAAGCCTTGGCTCTAACTCAGGTTAGTTATATTGTTGTTATCATATCTTTCGTCTATTCTTCGATATTGGTTGAATAATCAAAAAGAGAAAAAAAAAAGAAAAACGCAAAAAAAAAAAAGAAAGAAACAAAACCATGTATTTCGTGGGTTTTTTTTCTGATATTTGTTCCTTCCACAGAAATACCCATTAGTTAACTGAAAAAAGAAGAAAAAAAAAACAGGTTCATTGCTCAATTGGTCGTTTACTCATTTATATTTGATAATCGATTGTTGTCCAATTGCACTGCCCATATCATTGAATTTCTTGTCATTCTGTTTGCTTTATTGCCCATCTTCTTGGTCATGTCACTTTTCTGAAAAGGTAGGTCTAGCAAACACGCGAAGGAGTGAGTTTTGTAAGGCATATTCTTTATTTACTAACAATCTTGCATGTACGATGTCTAATGATAAAGAAGGCAGTTTCCCACGTGGAGAGGAGGAAGTAGTTGTTCCAGATTTTAAATTGCTTATGAAATCCTTAGAGCAGAAGTTTGAGAGGATTGACCAAATGCTTTGGAAAGTTCGAGATAGGATGGATCAAATAGAAGGGGAATCAAGTGTCAATTCTAAGAGGCCAGCTGAGAGGGTCAAAAAGGAGCAATTTGAACATGACATTGGTAAAGATGGTGATGATTATTATGGTGATAGTGACAATGCTAGTAGAAACTTCAGAGGTGGTTTTAGAGGAGGACGTGGTAATTGGAATGGTAGAGCAGTAAGAGGCAATGGAAATGTTTATGATAGGTACAATGGAGGTTAGGATAATAGAAATAGAGGGGAGGAAGGAGTAGACAAAAATCTTAGTAGTATTAAAATGAAAATACCTTCTTTCCAAGGGAAAGCTGACCCTGATGTCTATTTGGATTGGGAACAAAGGGTAGAACTAATATATGAGTGCCACAACTTCTCTGAGGAGAAGAAGGTGAAGTTAGCTGTGGTAGAGTTCACTGATTATGCTATAGTATGGTGGGACCAGCAAGTTACACGGAGAAGGAATTTTGAGAGAACCATAGAAACTTGGAATGAGTTGAAGACTGTGATAAGAAGGAGATTTGTTCCCAGCTCTTATTATAGGGATTTGTGTAATAAGTTGCAGAGCCTTACATAAGGTTTCAAGAGTGTGGAAGAGTATCATAAGCAGGTGAAAATTGCTATGGTTAGGGCAAATGTAGTGGAGGATAGGGAGGCAACCATAGCTAGGTTCCTCCAAGGGTTGAATAGGAGCATAGCTGATGTGGTAGAGCAGCAACACTATGTAGAGCTTAAAGACATGGTACACATTGTCATGAAAGTTGAGAGGCAACTTAAGGGCACCCATGGAAAAACTAGAGACATCTAATGCTTTGGATGTCTGGGTAGGGGTTATGTGGCTTCACAATGCCTTAACAAGAGAATCATGTACCTTAAGGAGAATGGTGATTATGTGTCTGGCAATAATGCTAGTGATGAAGACCAAATGCCACCATTAGAGGATGCTAGTGATGTTGATGAAGGGATAGAGTATCCGGAGTATGGTGGAAGGCTTTTAGTAGCAAGGAGACCCCTTAGGGGACAGGTTAAGGAGGAGAATGATACTGAGATTCAGCAGGAAAATATTTTCCATACTCGATGTTTAGTTCAAGATAGACTTTGTTGCTTGATCATCGATGGAGGTAGTTGCACTAATGTAGCAAGTATAGAGTTGGTGGAAAAATTGAACTTGCCTATAACCAAACATCCTATGCCATATAATTTGCAATGGTTGAATGACAGTGGAGTGGTAAAAGTGACTAAACAAGTTGTGGTTCCATTTTCCATTGGTAGATATAAGGACGAATTGTCTTGTGATGTTGTACCAATGCAGACCGGACGTTTGTTATTGGGCCGTCCTTGGCAATATGACAGAAAAGTTTTGCATGATGGTTACAAGAACCGCTATTCATTCATCATGGATGGAAGACCATTTACACTGGCACCATTGACTCCAAAACAGGTGTATGAAGACCAAGTGAGACTTTATGAAAGTGAGCAAAAGAGGAGGAGCGAAAAGAAAGAGAGAGTTGAGAGAAAAGAAAGTGCAGGAGAGAAAAAAAAGATAAATGCATTTGAGAGTGCTGAGTACAAGAGTGGTCAGGTTCACAAGAGTGAAGATGAAAGAAAATTAGTGAGTGTGTTTGCAAAAGGAGCAGATGTTAGGGCTGCCTTCCAAGCTAGGCAACAAATGATCTTAATCCTTTACAAGGATTCTTATTTCTCTAACACTAACCTTGATTCATCTTTGCCTAGTGCTATTTCATCTTTGTTATAGGATTATAATGATATGTTCCCTCAAGAGATCCCAGGTGGTTTTCCACCAAGGAAAAGGATTGAACATCACATTGATCTTATTCCTAGAACTCTCATTCCCAATAAGCCAGTATATAGAAGTAATCCTGAAGAGACAAAGGGGCTTCAGAGGCAAGTTGATGAGTTAATGAAGAAGGGACATGTAAAGGAGAGCATGAGTCCATGTGCAGTGCCCGTGTTGCTTGTGCCAAAGAAAGATGGATCTTAGAGGATGTGTGTCGATTGTAGAGCTATCAATAAAATAACAGTTAAGTTTCGATATCCTATACCCAGGCTTCATGATATGCTAGATGAATTACATGGTGCGTGTTACTTCTCTAAAATTGACCTTAAGAGTGGATATCATTAAATTAGGATGAGGGAAGGAGATGAATGGAAAACTACATTCAAAACCAAGCATGGTTTGTATGAATGGTTAATTATGTCGTTTGGTTTGACTAATGTACCTAGTACTTTTATGAGATTAATGAATCATATTTTAAGGCCTTTCTTAGGAAAGTTTGTTGTCACTTATTTTGATGACATATTAGTATACAGTAGGAATTTGGAAGAGCATGTTGAACATTTGCATTGTGTGCTTGATGTTTGGGAACGAGAAATTGTATGCCAATATGAAGAAATGCGACTTTTGCAAAGATCATGTCATTTTTTTGGGTTATGTTGTGCCTGCTCATGGCATAAAGGTTGATAAAGAGAAGATTAAGGCAATTCAAGAATGGCCTACACCTAAGAGTGTGAGTGATGTGAGGAGTTTCCATGGTTGGCTAGCTTTTATAGGAGGTTCATTAAGGATTTTAGTACCATAGCTGCACCATTGATTGAGGTGGTCAAAAAGAGTATGGGTTTCAAATGGAGTAAAGAACAACAAGATGCCTTTGATTTACTTAAGTCTAAGTTGTGTAACACACCACTTCTTTCTTTGCCTGATTTTTCTAAAATCTTTAAAATTGAATGTGATGCATCAGGCATTGGGATTGGGGGAGTTCTCATGTAAGAGAAACGACCTATTGCATTCTTTAGTGAGAAGTTGAGTGGGGCAACATTGAATTATCCAACTTATGATAAAGAAATGTATGCACTTGTTAGGACTTTAGAAACGTGGCAGCATTATCTTTGACTTAAGGAGTTTGTAATTCACATTGATCATGAGTCTTTAAAATACTTAAAGGGGCAAGGTAAGTTGAATAGGAGACATGCAAAATGGGTTGAATTTATCGAAACTTTTCCTTATGTAATTTAATACAAATCAGGTAAGGAAAATGTTGTTGCTGATGCATTGTCACGTAGGTACACACTGATTAGCACTTTGAGTGTTAAGTTGCTGGGGTTTGAGCACATTATTGAATTGTATGCTAATGATGTTGACTTTAGTAACGTATATGCTGCATGTGAGAAAGCTGCATTTGGTAAGTTTTATAGACATGAGGGGTATTTGTTTCAAGTAAATAAACTTTGTATTCCACAAGGGTCTTTGAGAGCATTACTTGTGAAAGAAGCTCATGGGGGTGGTTTAATGGGACACTTTGGTATTCGAAAGACTTTTGATGTTTTAAATGAACATTTTTTCTGGCCATATATGAAAAAGGATGTTGAAAAGGCCTGTGCCAAGTGTATTACTTGTAGACAAACTAAGTCTAGAGTTTTGCCCTATGGTAAGTATGCCCTTAGAAATTCCTTATGAACCTTGGACCAATATTTCTATTGATTTTATTCTTGGGTTACCTAGGTCCAAGAAGGGCCGAGATTATATTCTTGTTGTAGTTGACAGGTTCTCAAAGATAGCGCATTTCATTGCTTGCACCAAAACGGATGATGCCACACACATTGCAAACTTATTCTTTAAAGAGATTGTTTGCTTACATGGAGTGCCAAAGAGTATTGTGTCAGACCGCGATGCAAAATTTTTGAGCCATTTTTGGAAAACATTGTGGGGTAAGCTTGGAATAAAGTTGTTGTTTTCTACAACTTGCCATCCACAAACTGATGGACAAACTAAGGTAGTAAATCGAACTCTTGGTACATTGTTGCGTGCCATTATTGGTAAGAACTCTAGAACCTGGGAAGAATGTTTTCCTTTTGTGGAGTTTGCCTATAATCATGTTGTTCATAGTGCTACAGGTTATTCTCCTTTCGAGCTTGTTTATGGTTTTAATCCATTGTCACCTTTGGATTTAGTGCCATTGCCTATACAAGACATGGTTAATTTAGATGGGAAAAAGAAGGCAGAAGTGGTTAGGCAACTTCATGAGAAAGCTAGGCTTAACATTGAAAGAAGAACCAAACAATATGAAACATAAGCCAACAAAGGTCGCAAGTACATCACTTTTGAACCTAATGATTTGGTTTGGGTACATTTGCGGAAGGATAGATTTCCTAAGCAAAGGAAATCAAAGTTGCAACCAAGAGGAGATGGTCCTTTTCAAGTGGTGGCAAGAGTCCACGATAATGCATATAAACTTGACTTGCCAAGTGAGTATAGTGTGAGTGCAACATTTAATGTTTCTGACCTTTCTCCTTTTCTCTTTGATGATGTAGGTGCTGATTTGAGGACAAATCATTTTGAGTGGAGCGGGAATGATGGAAACCATATTGTACCAACTCAAATCGACAAGGGATTAGATACTTTGCAAAACCTTGGAGGACCAATGACAAGGGCAAGGTCAAAGAAAATAAAAGAAGCTCTTAATAACCTATTGTGCGACATTTACTATCAGGAAGTTGCCAAGTACGAGTTAAAGAGGATGAAGTCTTCACCAAGGCTTGCGAATGTGTTATCTGTGGAGGAATTTGCGAACCATGGCCTTAGGAAGGAAGTTGGATTTGAGAGCCCATGATTAGGCCTTTAAGTAGGTTATTTTCATGTGTTTTTATTATTATTTAGTGGGTTGGGTGAAATTCCTTATTAAGCCCAGCTTATTTAGCGGGTTGGACGAATTTCCTTATTAAGACCAGCTTATTAGTTAGGGTTTCTGGGAGTTAGCATATAAAAAGGGCAAAAAGGGTGGCTGGGGGAGGCAGACCCGTTTTCATGAGTGTATGAGCTATTTTCTCTGGTTCTTTGAGAACTAATTCTGAACTTTCATACTTGTGTGTGTTGGTTCACTAGACTTATCTTCTTCAACGTTGTTGTTGCTAGGAGTGGCATCTGAATCTTATAGTTATGGTTCTTGGTTGTTTATAATCATTGGGTCAGAACTCTAAATCCCTTAACCTTTGTTAGAACGATCCTATACCAACATTAGTGTAGGGTTCCGTTTACATATAAACGGAGTTCGTATCAGTTAATAACAAAGGAAAATTTGATTTGTTAAATGACATAGAATAGGTTTGATGTGTAACTAAAAGTTGCTTTTTGTGTTGGCATTAATAATTACCAAATTGCATATCCCATAGTAAATTATGCAATAGTCATTTTTGTTTGAAACAAATTGATAAATACATTCTTGCTCTCTCTCTTCTTTTTCATTTTGTAGTAAACCCATTAAAATTACTATTATGGTTGTTATGGTTAGTATTTTTCAAAGGATTTTAATAAAGTTTCTTAAAAAAAAAATTACATTTTAGATAGTTTATCATGTTACATAGTAAAGTGATGTCATGAATTAAATGATTTTAATGATACAAAGCAAAGAGCTTTGTTTTACTTTATTGTTAATTATTTGAATAATAAATAATTGCTATTGGTTTAATTTATTTTACAAGATCAAGATGCATCTTGTATTACATACTTTATGGATTTTGCAATTGAAAAGGTTAATGTAAATGCACACTTCTTTCACATGTGATGAATAATTTGGTGATCATTACATCAACCTATTGGTATCAGTTGCATTACCTTTTCTTCTCTTCATTAAAACAAATATTTCTTAATTATCTACCATTGAAAAAAATACAAAAGCTTAAAAAGATCAAAGTGTGATAACTAAAAGATGGATGAGAAAAGGACAAAAGCAACTAGAAAACCAATTGAAAAAATTGACTGAAACCTACAACAAACTTTATTAGGATTTCAAGTGTGAGTTACATGTTTAAAGAATCTCATATTAAAAGTGAATAGAAGGATTAAGTAACTTATAAGTGGGAAGGAGTGATAAACCCAATGTCTTAAAATTTTAAGTTGAGATGTGATGTAAATCTCATGAGTTTGTTACTCATTTAGATCTAACTCAAATTTCTCCTTAATTTTGGGCTCTCACATTTTTTATAAGTAATATCATTACAAGTTTGACTTATGTTAATGTTATCTTATGGAGTATTAAGCAACCTTTACATCAATGATGATCATGAAAGAAAGACTCTATTTAAAGTGTCTTGCTAGGATCATAATTGCAATAACTCTTGCTCTAGAGATTTTGGAAAATGTGAGGCTTGCAACCAGCAAAATTCATTATGACATAATTGATTGGTAGGCTAATGTTCATTGGTATCTACTTTGGTAAGATAAATTTAAAATTCAATTATGGTTAAGGATGCATAAATTATTGATTTTGGAAATTTACCCTGACTATTATATGAGATTTTGTATATATTGAATCAAAAATTGAGTCAATGTTTTGAAAATTGTTATAAAAGTTATCATGATGCATTATAGTCATTCAATTGTAGAACAAAACAAATGGATCTTGATTCTTCATTATATATGAATTCATGTATCAAAGAGGTTTAACATGTGTAAGAAACTAGTTTTGTTGATTCATATACTTTATTAGTTCAAGAATTAACAATTGAAGAAAAAAAATTGAACCTATAATATTTGATAATCTTCTCAAACATGCTTATGAATAAAAAATAGGAATTATTTGTAAAATTAAGTAGGATTTTGATGAATCTATTGATTCTACAAAGAAGTATGTTCTTGAATTTGAGCCTATAACTCATGGGTCTTAAGATTTTATTGATTTTATAGTTATTGATTTTATTAGAGTGGAGAATTAATTAGATAAATTGGAATTCATCATCCATTAATTTTTTATGACATAAAGATGAGCCTTACAAAGAAACTAATGACCTTTATGTACTCAAAGTATTTGTTTTTATAGTATAAAAACATTAATTTCATATTGTCAACTTATGAACTTAACATCGCATTTAAGGCATTGAGTTTATAGATTCTCCCTATTTATAAGCTACTTACTCCTTCCTCTCATTTCTAACAAGTGAAGTAAGTCTTCTTAACTAAAAAGAAGTCAAATGGAGAAATAGAGAGATATACAGTAAGATACATTGCAAAACAATTTGAACAATGTCTTAGCCATGATTATCATGAGGTATTCTCCCTTATTGCACAAATAGAGACTATTAGACTCATAGTTACTTTAGTTATGCATAATTATTAAAAACTTCATCAAATAGATATAAAGTCAACTTTTCTCAATAGTACTCTTGAAGAGAAAGTTTTTGTCAAGTAGTCAACAAGGTTTTTAAAGAAAGGAATTGAATAGAAAGTTTATAAGTTAAAGAAAGTACTATATGGCTTGAAATAAGCACCTACAACTCGGAGCAAGCATATTGATTCTTTTTTCCATGAAACCAACTTTTGAAAGGGTCCTTTTAAGCATGCCTTATATGTGAAAGTTAATCATTTTGGTGATATCTTATTGGTGTGTTTATGTGTTGATAATTTGATCTTTAAAGGTAATAATCTTAAAATGATTAATGACTCTAAGAAGTTTATGGGGCATAAATTTGAGATGATAGATTTAGGTTAGTGTCTTATTTTCTTAACTTTGAAGTAATTCAAGGAGATGAGAGAATCTTTATCTTTCAAAAGAAGTATGTTATTGAGCTTTTAAAGAGGTTCTAAATGCATAATTGTAATCTTGTGAGAACTCCTATAAAGATTGACACTAACTTGTCTAAAGAAGGCAATGAAGTAGCTTTTGATTTCATATGTTTCAAAGAGATTGTTGGGAGTTTGAGATATTTGACATGTATGAGGTTTAATATATCTTTTGGAGTTAATTTGATCAATAAGTTTTGGAAGTCTCATTGTCAATCTTATATATAAGTTAGGAAGATTATATGGTACATAAAAAAAACTTATGATCATGGCTTACTCTTTATTTTATCTAAAAGTTGTACTTTTATAGACTATTTTGATAGTGATTAAAGGTAGAGATTTAAATCATTATATAAATACTTATAGTTATTATTTTAATTTTGAAATTACTCCTTATTCAGAGTCATCTAAGAAATAATTTATTATTGCACATTCAACTTGTGAAGCAGAATATATAGTTGTAGTTTCAAGTGTTTATTAAGAGATTTAGTTGTGTAATTTGTTAAGTAAGATCTATATTCTAGTTAAGGTCCTAAAAAGATATTTATTGGTAATTTTTCTATAATTAATTTGGCCAAAAATCTAATGAGACATGAAAAGAGTAAACTTATTGATACTTATTTTCATTTTTTAAGAGATCAAGTTAATAAAAATTGTATTGAATTAACATATTGCAAGTTTAAAGATTAAGTGGATAACATTTTAATGAAGACATTAAAGTATGAAATGTTTGTCAAGTTAAAGTAGATGTTGAAATTGAGAGTATCACCAAATTAGGATTAAGGGAGGATATTTGAGTTAATCTAAATTAAAAGTTAATTAGAATTTTAGTGAAAGTTAGATTAGTTGAATACAGTTAATCTAGTTTTTATTATTTAGGTAGAATTAAATATTTATTATTATATAAGGATGTGATATCTATATTATTATATGTGCTTCTTAATTATTGTATGATATTTTATGAGTTTAATAAAATTACAAGTATTTATATAATTGTCCAACAAATTCTTCTTCAATTTCAACCTATGAATTAAGGAAGTGACGATAAATATATATTTCCATTTTAGTACTTTTGGCTAATTATTAAATTAATGCATTGAGGTAGTAACATTGTCTTATTCTGTAAGCACTTATAACTTTATATTTTTGGTTTTGAGTATTAAGCCTTTATTGAAACTGTTTAATCCTGATTAGCTTAATGGCTAAAACCTATTAGCACAATATGGGATAAAGTTATTATCATATATCTATGAAAGGAATAGACAACATTTCCTTGCCCATTTGAAATTGGTTGATGCTAGTATTAAGAACAAAGGTCTTGTGTTTGAAGAGGGTTTTCCATACAGAGGCATAACACAGGGTTTGCATCATGTTAACTTGGTATTTGATAGATTATGTGATATATTGTTTACAAAAGCAATGACAATTATGTTAACATTCTGTTTAATTGGTTGGTATGGGAAGTATATAATTGCCTTAGAGGTTACCATTGAATCCATTCAAACGAATCAAAAACTGTGATCGAAGAAGTAGAAAAGTATGGATCTATTATTGGAATATGTAAGCTATATCAAGGTCATGTCCTGCCAAGTAATGACTAATAACAAGATTTTAAGGTCCATTATTGATTAAAGATGACATCCATCTATCTCACTCTTTAACGATAACATCTCATGGAAAATAATCAAATAGGAAGCCATATGTTAAGTTTCTAGATTGTTATGGCAAGGGATATGGATGGAATGGTTATTTATGATATTTTTGGGCCTAAAATTAACAATGGTGAATGTCATTTTTCCTTCTAATTATGGATAGCCTTTTTTTATATTTAATATTTAAGCTTTATTAAATTTATGGCAAAAGGGGCAGGTAGAGGTAAACCAAAGGATGGATATGGATAGGAAAGGGCAAGGGGAGACAAACCTAGGGATGGACATAAACAAGAGGACAAAGATGGAAACAAAGAGGGAGAAGAAAACAGAGATAGAAAATAAGGAGAGGAAGATAGAGGTAAGGGATGGAGATGTTTTGCAAAGTAAAATTTTCTTATACCTTTTAATAAATCTATCATCGATATGGTGTGTAGGTCCTAAAGTCTACTATGTGGGATTATTTCTACTTTAAATTTATATGTTGAAACTTTATTTACAATGGTTTGTTTTTTTTTTTTTTTGCCCAATCATACCTTCTCCTTATGTTTGAAGTTATGAATCTTATGATGCTCTTTGGTTTCTAAAGTATTATATTAAAGTACAAAGTTCTTTATTTTCTTAAAGTCTCTTAGAAAGACTTAGATATGAAAAGCAAAAGCTTAATGTGAAATTACAATTTTATAAGCATGCTTTTTTAGAGGAAAATTTAGCCTTTTCTTTTGTTTTCTCCCTATTATGCACAAGTTTTGGAATTGTTAGTTGGTGAGGGCCAAAATTTTAACCCAAAATTCGGACCTTGTGATGGCACTAAGTCTCACTTAGTCTCAGCCAAACCGTCACACGAGGCACAAACAGCGTTTACAGGAACCACTTCCCAACCTTTATTACTTTCCCTAAAGTATACAAAGGATGCCAAGGCCTCACACACACTCGTGTTCCCTCAACACTTCCCTGTGTGTTTACAGTTATCCGAGTTCCCACTCGGTTTTCGGGTTCTCTCGAGTTCTCTCTCACTTGAGTTTCCTTTTTTTCTTGTTGTTTCCCTTGGCTGCCACACTACATCTATTTATAGTGTTGGTAGTTGACACCCCCAACTACCTAGGGTCATGCATGACTTGGCCATCAAGCCAATCATGCATAGTGGGGCTCCCCACTTTGGGGATAACTCCCCCACTAACTCACTGCATCATGCATCTCTATTCAAGGAGAGCATGACACCTCATCAAGGGCCTCTTGCACCACTTTCTGGAACTGCCCACGTTCTCCTTCTCTCAAGGAGGTTCTGCCAACACATTTGGCCTGGATAGGGCATCTTGCTCCACTTCCTGCAACTGCCCACATTCTCCTTCCCTCAAGGAGGTTCTGCCAACCCATTTGGCCTGGATAGGGCTTCTAGAACCCTGCAAAACTGCCACCTCTGCCACTGCCACGTGTTGATGGAGATAACCACCCACTATCTCCTATTCTGGTGGCCCCTGGACAGCCAGTTCTGCCATGATCCACCCCATCCTTTCCAGGTGCCGGCTGACCGCAACCGTTCTTGGTTTGGTGCTAGCCCGGACCCCTACCCATGCACTAGCCTCCTGTGGTGCTGGTCCGGACCCCTACCCGTGCACCAGTGTGTTGCTATTGCTGGAACCGCGGGTCATGGTGTTAGCCTTGCTAACTTTGAGAGACATGCACTACCTCCTTGTAGTACATTAGGGAATCTCGTCGTACGGTAGGAGGAAACCATGATGTGTCGCTGCAATCACATCCCTCGTTCCCTTAGTTGCTGCATTCCCCGAGTGCTGCCAGCATGCCCTCCGACGACTCTCTGTGATTCCCGTGCTTGAACCTCTTGCCCACGCTTCCCTATGACTACAACATGTGCCTGCTTGGTGTCAATGCCACAGCCCGCATCTGCCTCTCCCGGCTTGCTGCCATGCACATCAACTCTGGAGCTTGCCTTGTTTCCTTTGACGTGCCCCTCTCACGCCAACTTCATGCCAAGCATTGGTACAAGGCCACACCAATGCTTGCATTTCCCTATCTTGGGACTTAGGGGTGTAACAAACCACCCCCACCCATTGAAGCCAACGTCCTCGTTGGTGGGGTAGACCAGCCTTCACGTTCCTGTCGCCCCAACTTCTGGCTAACCCTGCCTCTTGGGGTAGAACTCCTCCCGACTGGTTGCTGACACCTATTCGCAGCATAACCCCTGTCTTCAACTCTTCCATGGTAAAACCCATACCTTGGAAGCAACCCATAGGGCAGCATTCGGCTCTCTCTCTCAGTCTTCCATGCCTGGTTCATGCCATTTTGGGCCCTATCAAATGGCACTCCCTTGGAACCTGCACGACTATTCAGCACCCGCTACTCCTGTGCCCGATTGCGTAAAATCGGCTTGTGGTTTGTGATGTGCTGCTGTGAAGGAGGCTTGGCCAGCATCCCCTTTTTCCGAGGTTCCACCATCCTCAATGCTGCCAAGTACTTCATGTCTCCCTCTCCCGCTCCTTGCTGCACCTGCAAGGAAGACAGAACAGCACAAGTTTTCCCACCCTTGTTGGTAGAATAGCCCTTCTCACCAGCAACAAAACATGGTCGCCTCTCGTCCATGATCAGCAACCCGCCCAAATGGGGCATCAGTGCAATTCCCGCTTGCACAAATAGATCCATTCCTAGGATCACATCAAAGTCGTCCAACGACA
>CM034059.1:3576556-3628279 GCA_019804595.1 Bruguiera parviflora
CATCAGTTCCTCTCCTCTTTTTCTTTGCTGCAAACTGCTCCTTATATAGGACTTCAATGCATGCTTGATCATGATCACAAAAACAACTCTTGTACTTCGACGACTAGTACAAGTTATCTGCCATGCTTCCTTACAAACTAAGCTTTATGTATTCAACTAATCCCACTACAAAACTAATACAAAAAAGCTAATTTCTCTTTCTTCAAACCATTTGGTATGGCTGAGATCTCCTCTTTGTTGCATATCCTGATTCTGTTATTGGACTTGTTGATATGTGTTGTTAGGCTTGTTTTGTTTCCGGTTTGTATTGCTGCAAAAGGGTTCTGTTTTGGTTTGGTTTCAGTTGTACTTTACACCATGAGTTGCTCAAATAAAAGCAACTCGCTGTGAAGAGAGGAGCGAAAAAGGTAAATAAGGGGGTGAGAAGATTAAGCCAAAAGTATCTCATTTCATTCACTTAAGCTATTTATAGAGTTTGTATCATTTCACATTTAAATTTGTAATGATTAGATCACTAGAAGTAATCATTACAAATTTGATTTAGCTTCTTGAAGAAGCCAACTTATGGAGTAAACTACTCAACAGCCTCTTACTTCTAACTAACTTAACTAACATTCAAAAAAGGGCTGGAATTGCAGGTCAAGTGCTGGAACTTGCTGCTTCTGGACAGCAGTAACGCAAGCAGCGCAGAGACAGTTTCATCGACCTTCTTAGCAATCCAGCAGCACCAGTAACATCATCAGATTCTTCAGCTTCTATTATTCCATTGTCTTTTTCCTTTCACTAACATTCTAATACAAATTCTGATGACTTGGGCTTCAAGGAAGTTGTTGCCACTGCAACTTTTCCTACTGCTACTGCTGCTTCTTTTCTGCTGCTTCTTATCTTTTTGAGGGAACATCAACATGTTTATTGAGCCTGTTCTTAGAGAGCTCTATCTACCTAGTTCATCACCTGCTAATTACAGTTCTTCGTCCTGGGAACCTTCGCATTTATTTTTTGTTGCTGTTTCTTTCTTTAGGTTGCATTTATTGCGATCTTTTTTCCTTTCTGTTGATCTTCACTTGAACAATGGGTATGCGTGGTTGAGGATTGGCAGCTTGCCTTTTAATCTATTGGTTAGCTCTGACAATTTGGATCTTTTCATGAAATACTCTTGCAAGTATCCACAACTACAAGAGAAGATCTCGTCTCTTGGGCTTGAAATCGAGGTGGTGTTGATCTATATAATCCGATCCTTTTTACCAAAATCTTAAATCTCATGGAACTCATTCGTAGATTTCATCTCATGCTGCTGCATTTGACTTCCTACCTTGCACTACAGTATATGGTCAAGTCGAGTAAAGTGAGAAACTGTTGGGCTTTAGCAGTGACACGCACATACTCCCTTGATACCTGCTTTTCTTTTGCAGTTGTATGTGCATGCATGCGTACATGCCGCACGCATGCTTACATATATACATGGATGCTATGCGTATATCTTTATGTATACATTTGTTGGTGTTAATGGTGTAACCCATCCTAGGTACAAGAAGAATGTAACTGTATTGCTGGACGGTCGTCTTCAAAAGGGACTGATATAAACAGAGCAGAAGCTTTAGAAAGGCTAAAAGCTGAACGTCAAAGGCTGCAAAGGAAGGTGTAAATGTTTCCAACTTTAATTTCATAGTTCATTTTTTTTTTCTTCAGATAATTGTTAAATTAATTGTGAAATAGAAGCTCTGGTGAACAATTTTGTAAGTTCATTCTCCAGTCCAAGATGCTTTTTTTTTTCTCTCACTATATATTTAGTCTTCTTTCTTCTGTTATTCAAGATATGCAAAAGTAGAATTTTTCTGGCGCTCAACTTGTGCTACTTGCTTTGGTTTAATCAATTTGATGTTGTTTTGCTGCAATCCTGTAATGTAAAATGCTTTAAGGAAGGAATGCAAGGAGTTCCTGAAACTACTTTTGGCGGTAGTGATTTTTGTGAAAGGTCACTGCTTCTGTCTGGTGTTTTGCAGAATATGTTTCTGAACCAAATTGACGAGGATAATAGGAATCAAGTCACGGTATTCTAATATACCTTTTGTAGTACTTCTTTTGCACAATGCAAACTTTTGTTGTTTAGACTTGATCCACTAGCTCTCATGACTGACTGTTGGTTTTGGAGCTAAAGTCCACTGCAACGGCTTGCTGGTTTTGTGTCAGCAAAACAACGCACCAATGACAGTAAAAACACTAAACCAGAAACAGAGACGGGTGGCATTAGGAAGATGGCTTCTTCTTGTTTTTCATTGCATTATAACTTCGTCGTATATGATGTTTTTCAAATTACAAAATTCAGATGAAAAGCTGTTATAATATTGCAGTCTTTCTACAAATTGAAATTGAAATTGAAATTCAAATTCAAATTCAAATTGGAAAGGTAAAATCAAACACAATGATTACTAAATTAAGCAAGAAGCTAAGTTCAGATTTTGAATTGAATTGAAGTTGCTGGAGCTTGAGTTACAGTGACAGTCTACCAATTACAGCCATAACTGATTTTTAAATTTTGGTGATCAGCTTGAACAAAATAACAATAACTTGCTTCCCAAGGTTGCAAAATGATAGCGCCATAGTTGTCTTCACTCCTCTTTGGTGCCATAATTTTGCATACTCAAACTATCCCTTAGTTCTCAAATCTAGGCCTTTGTAAGTTTTTAGTCAAGATGTCTGCAATTTGATCTTTGGAGCTGCTATAGACCATAGTAAAATGAAGCTTGATTTTAATTTGTTTTCTCCTTCCATGCAACACTGGATTTGTTGAAATAGCAATGGTAGATTGATTGTCACACAAATTGTGGTTGTTTCAGTTTGCTCCAAGTTGAGATTAGCTAGTACCTCCCTGATCTAAATATCCTGGTTCACTGCAGAGGCATCTGTCTTACAACTGAAAACCACATTCCACCAGATCATTCTTGCTCAAGTTGCACAATTTGTAGCTGAGGCACGAGGCACATAGGATTGATCATGCCACCTTCAGGGTGAGATTCCTTGAGTTTTAGTTAATTTGTTCGAATTACTTGTGTGATAGACTCACTGATATTGTGCTGCATTTTTTCATTCAGAAATCGTATAGGATGTTCGATGAATATACTAGCACATGTATGATTGTTAGAGTTAAAACAAAAGGAGAAGGAGGATATGATTTTCTTGAATATGAGTTCAGGCCGCGTGCCTTTAAGATCAAGAGTGTCCTTGACCAACATGTATCAACTCTTGCCGAGCTATTTTCGGATGATGGTTTTATGGAATAGCTGAAGTTGCTCTCTGAAGAAAAATGCCCAAAAAAAGTGATGTTTCATATCTCTCTCTCTCTCTCTCTCTTCCTCCATCTCGTCTTCTTTCCATTAATTTTAAAGAATATCTTCATGCATTCAGATTGAAACTAGTGCAGAGGATGAAAGTTTGGAGGAAGAATGGAACCTTATGGAGGAACCAAGTGTGAACAGCACGATCCACATAAATAATCAATTATTTAGTTCAAACAATCTTATCGAAAATGTAAGTTGTCTCTCTGATTTTGTGGATGTTCCCCAATATTGGTAACCATATGCATTTACTCGTCTAACTGCTCCTTATTTATTTATTTATTTTCAAATGCATACCTTTACCTTAAGAAGTAACCTTAGATTTAATGTGTCTGTAACATGGTGTTATGCGAATAAGTCTTCTATCTTTTTGTGTACTTCTCGACAAGCATTTGTGTATGTGTGTACTACATAAGATTGGTACTGCTTTTGACATGCTTGTAATGGTACCCTGCTTATTTTCTGCATATCCAATGACGATAGGTTGCTTTTGTTTGCTGAGTCTCACAGACCAAGAGCAGGAGTGATTAAAGGTGATCAATGAATGCGGCCTTCCCATTTTATGTATATGAAATTTGGCCCTTCAAAGAGGCAACTGTCACGTAGGATGTTTTTCTGCAGGTTTAAAAGGCTTACTTGTTTTAATTTTGGATGTAAATCTTGTGCCAGAAAATTTACTTCACCTTTGCACGGAGCATGAACGCATAGTCGGTTCATCACAGGGGCGATCTCCCAATGACAAAGTTTACAAGGTTTGAGAGACGCTATTCCTTGCTGTGCAAAAGATAGGTTGATCTTAGTGGATCTCCGGTTGACTTTCTTTCCTTCACTTCTCCTAGGATTTAAATGCTCCAGTGATGGCTAAAATGGTGAAGTTGCATACCATTCTTTGGTGGCAAATCCTTGTCCTTTTGAGAGAGTGGGAAGATCAGCCCGCTATAAAGAAAATTATGGATGTCATCGACATGCTTTTGGATATTCCAACGCATACACCGCTGGTCAAGGTGGAAAATATAGCTAATTCATCTATTTTATCTAGATTTTGTTCTCGCAAACATAGTTTCATTACCTGGTGCTATGATCTTTCTCCGCAAAGACTCTCTGGCCTCTATGACTCTGTGAGAATGATGTTGCTCTAACATGGTTTTCAATTGGCCGACACTAAAATAGGTTTTCTTGTATGAAGGGTCTTTCTGGACTGCAAATCCTGCTTAACAGGGCCAGAGTATTACAGGAAAATGGATCGAAATTCCCCCTCTCTGGTTTGACTCTGCCTCAACTGTATTCTGTCTTGTTTGTTGTTTACTGCCATTGAGTAATATGTGCTTCGGATCAACTGCAACCTATTTTTCCTCTGGTGTGCTCTTGGCCAAAGATGGAATTTGACTCCTGGCCTGCTTTGCTTGATGAGTTTCGGGATCAATATGGGATTAATGTTGGGGAGGCAAGTGATAGTTGTTTCTTTCATTTCAGCATATTATTCTTTTGTGACAATGGTTATAAGAATTTAATAGACACGACTTTCAAGTAGAGATATATATAGTTGTCTTGTCACGGAAGTTATGTTTTTACCATCTTTGCTTGCATAATTCCGGCATACCCGCAAATTCCAGCATCATTTTCCGTGACGAGATGATTCTGAAAATGTAAAGAAAGTCAAATTGATTTTATGAAAGCTAAGCATTCTGCTATAAATTTCTCACATTTCTGTGGAACGTAAAGCGCCAAGCAAAATGAGCTGATAGATGAAGATCCTTCTTCCGTTGCTTCTACTAAAATGTTTTGTATACTCGCCTCAAAATTTGGTAACACATAGGGACTTGTCAAATTATATGCTGAAACATGATTGATTTTCTCTTCGAGAGCTAAGATTATTCTATTCACTTGGTCGGATCCTTCTGCTGTTCTCTCTCTCTCTCTCATTCATTTTCATTTTTTTTGCAGTTGTGGTTTCTTCTGTATCCGGTTTGCATCAGGGTCACTCTGGTGATCTTACTGCATGTGAGCAATCAACAATAGCAAGGCATGCCCAACATCTTTTGCTGTCTTATGTTTTATTTGACTGCTGCAACCAAGTTTGTTATATGGTAATTATCCCTTAAGATCATTAAATTTTTATTTGCATTTTGGCATGTTATTTACCCAAAATTCTAACATTGAGTTTAAAGATAACAAGGCTACTAAGACCTTTTTTTAAGGAAGGCTTATAGATAAGTTAAAGAAGAAGAAAAGTTTGAATTGTGTTGTAGATGCTTAGAAAGTCCTAGTAAGCATATAAAGCCATCTAGCAAACACTTTATCTTACTATTCATAGACAAAATGACAAATAAAATGAATTTAACTGATAAAGGGATAAATATGGCTAAGAGTTCTATGCTAATGGATCTTTTTGCTCCTCCCTTTACTATTGATATAAAGATGTCAAAAGGGGAAGGATGGTTGTCAAAAAAATTACCCTTAATTATTTTGCCATAGGTTAAGGCCTCTTAGGATAGAAAGGAATCCTTTAGAATGGTTGAGGTTCCCTAAAATCATCAAGCAAGCAAACAAGTACAATAGGTATTTCTTGCACCAGGGATAGTGCTCACCAAGTTGTAGCTAAATGGAAGGACTTTCACCTTTAATCTAATGCTTGGAGAAGTTAGGCAAGACTCCTAATTGCTCAAAGACATTGCATAAAAAAAGGAAAGTCATGCCCATCATGAGGACTAAGTTTACAAGTTGACTTTCATAAAGTATCATGCAAATGCCATCATCTAGGAGTTGAAGAAAAACTAGTAGTTTTCAATTCATTGCTCAAGGTTGTTAATTTGAAAGAGTGGGATTTAGAGGAAGGATTGAAGTAAGAAAGCATCTATTGCTATTAACTTGAGGGTGATATACTTAAGTAGGCTAATAATTATAAGGTTAAGATCATTCAATTCAAAATCTTCCTTAAGGATATTGCTCCCTCTAATCAAGCTACCTTAAAAGAAGAAGAGATAGACAACAGGAATCCTATTACATCGAGATCGCCAAAAGAGCTATAACTTGTATCTTTGTAATAAAGTTGTACTCAATTGAGTAAAATTTTTGTCTTTTGTTGTTAATGCCTACATTTATTGCAAGTTAATGGATATTAATTCCTTAATGGTCTTTTCCTTAATATATATTAGGGATAGACCCACCCACTATTCACCTGATTTCAATTTGAAACTCATTATACATTTTTAGTACTTATGTCAAGTGTGGGATGAAAGGTGACGAGATCTTTTAGAGGTAAGGAGACATATTTTTTACCATCATAATCATTTTAATATTTGGTGGCTTACCATGCTCAGATCTACAAGATGCTTGTATGCTAAGAGATATGTTTCTCATGTTATCCTTATTTTAAAGTGATTGTGATACCAAGAGAAGTGAAATTTTTGTTTAGAGGAAGGTGCAAGACTTTGTGGAGACTTAAGTACTCACCATTCCAAATACTTATAAGATGTGGAGGGTGCCTTTTCAGACTCTTAGTGAGGGTTTTCCTAATTGCTAAGAAGCCTTTCTAAGAAAATTTTTGGGTGAGGCTTCTTGTCCTTACTAACAAAATTTTAACAAATTTCTACAAAGGAATTTACGCATCGCTCATCATCAGATGCTACAAATTAGATCCATTATCTTTAAAAGACTACATTAGATATGTGTTATGAGTCAAGGAATGCCAGTGATGTCTCAAGGTCTCTTTTGGCAACTTACCAACTTTTAAGTACAATCTATCTAAAGAAAGTTATAAATATATCCTTAATACAAGTTCATTGTGTGATTGTAACATTTAAAAGTTTCATTTCCTTATGTGTATGTGATTAAGTAATAGAGGAGAAGAGACATACAACATCATTCCCACAAATAATGCCTTTATGATCAAAGAGGTTATAAGTTTGAACATCTAGGCTAAATCATATTTATGACTTATAAGATGCGGGGATACTAAAGGGTGGTGGGTCTTAACCTAATATTAATACTTTGATGTTTAAGTCAACAAAAAATATGATTACATGAGTTAATAGAGTTAAGGAATAATTAATACTTGTAATATCATCTTTATAACCAAGTTTAGATGTTAATATGATTAAAGGAATAATTTAGATTGGATGTATGGGTAAAGCTTAAAGGGTGACACATTTATCTCAAGAAAGTAACATCTTTTTCAAGATAGGCCAAAGAGAAATGTATTGGATATTATTGGGTTAGGGTGGTGACCCATTTACAACCAATAAGAATTATTCTTATCACTAATTAATTAGAAAATCTTCTTTCTTATGTTATTTTAGTACCATTAAATTGGTCTTTTTAAATTGATAAATAAATATTTTTAAAATTAAATGTGTTTTATGCCCTTATCATTATTGATCTATAATTAAAAGGCATAAAAATGAGTTTTCTAACATATAGCATAATACTTAAATGTATATAATAAAATGTGATTTTTTGTTTTTGTGGCAAACAATTTTTAGTATAATTGAAATAAAGTAAAAACAAATTTTTAGATATTTATATAACATAACTAAAATTATGACATAGTTAAGTCATGAAACATACTTCTTTAACTTTTTATTATTATTATTTTGATCATTTATGAGTTTTCTTTATATTCTTTTATGAATGCTTAACTTTTAAACTTCTAAAATTTAAAAACATGAAAATAGAACAAACATGTTGTAGTATTAAATTAATATTTAATTTAGTATAACCCTTTATGTATGAATTAGTTAGTTATTTACTGCAAGAATCCAAAATCAATTCACTGCACCATACACTCCCCATCAAAATAAGGAAAATAAAAGGAAAAATTAGACTATTATGTCCATAATAGGTGCATGCTTGTAGAAAAGAAACTTCTAAAGAAGTTTTGGATAAAAGTAATGGCTTATTTAGTGTGTTTGCTAAATAGATTGTCAACTAAGACACTTTTTAAACAAACTCCTTTTGAGGCTTGGTTCTAGCATAATTCCTTCTTTGTTGCTTTGTTTATATGCCTAAGAAAAAAAGAGATAAATTGGATTTAAGAGTAGCTACAACAATCTTCATTAGGTACACCAACGCTACTTGCAACTATAAAATCTATCACATGCATTCTGGGAAAGTGTTAGTTTCCAAAAAATTCAATGATCATAAGCACTAGAATTGGGACAAGTCTAAGAATGAATTGACATAAGCCCAATCTAAATAAGTTCCTAATCCATTAGTCCTAGAAGCTAAGATGATTGATGATGATGACAAGGACTATCCAGTCAAAGGTATTAAAAGGCTTTTTTATATCTATAAAAGAGCAAATAAAATTATCTTAGAACCTGTTAACCATGAAAAAGCGTTTAATGAACCTAATTAAAAGAAAGCAATGTAAAAGGAGTTACAATCCATTAAAAAGAATAAGACTTGGTTATTGGTTCCTAAACTAGAAAAGAAGTTACTCATAAGAGTGAAATAAATATTTAAGACCAAGTACCATACTTATAGGATTGTAAGCAAACTCAAAGTAAGGCTAGTAGCTAAAGGATATTTATAAGAATATCATGTTGACTATTGTGAAACCTTTTCTTTAGTAGCCAAGATAAATACTATCAAATTGCTTATAGCAATTATTGCAAATAGAGATTGGTAGGTGCATTATCTTGAGATGAAATTTGCTTCCCTTAATGGCTTGCTTTGAAGGAAATTTTTGTAAAGAGAATATATGGACAAGTTTTACTTGTTAAGAAAGGTACTTTATGGCTTGAAATAAGTCCTTAGACTTAGTATAGTAAGATTAATGATCACCTATTAGGTCTTGGTTTTAGGAGAAACAAATTTAAAGCTACTTTGTATATCAAGTTTTAAGTGGATCAAGTTTTATATATTTCACTATATGTTGATGACTTACTCATCATTAGTAGTTACTGTGAACTTGTACAAAAGTTCAAAATTAAGATGATGTTTGTCTTTGATGTGACTAATCTTGGTGTGATGAATTTTTTTCTTAGGTTAGAATTGAAATAATAAGACCAAGGAATCTTTGTATGCCAGTCCAAATATGTCAAGGAGATTCTCACTAAGTTTCAAGTGATCAACTATAAAGGAACTACTACACCATTAACAAATGGTGAAAAGTTGCAAAAAGTGGATGGAGTTAAGAAGACTAATGTTACCAAATATAGGAGTCTCACAAGATGTCTACTATATCTCTTAATTACAAGACCAAATATTATGTATACTGCAATGCATTCCCCTAGGGATTTGCATTACAAGGTAACAAAAAGAGTCCTAAGATACATTTATGGGACTACAAACCTAGGAATTATGTATAGCAGGACTAATGACGTAAAACTTACAGGATATACAAACAATGATTAAGCTGGATCTTAGGAGCATATAAGGAACACTTTTAGCTATATCTTTGCACTTGGAATTAGGATTTTTCGTTGGAATTCAAAGAAGCAATCCACTATTGCTTAGTCAGCAATAGAAGTATAATATATTGTTGCTACATCTACTACAAACCAAGCTATTTGGATTAGTAAGTTGCTTTTTTACTTAAATCTAGAACAAACTAAGGCAACACCAATCTATTGTGATAACCAGTCTTCCATTGCAATCTCAAAGAACCTAGTACCTTATGGAAGGACCAAGCACTTCAAGATCAGGTTATATTTTATCAAGGAAATACAAGAAATCAGGAGGTGGATCTAATAAATTGCTTCTTAGATGCACAACTAATAGACATATTCACTAAAAGACCGCCAAGATAGAGGTTTGAGTCTCTAAGAAACAAATTAGGTGTGCAATACTTCAACACTAAATAGGAGAATTGAAGCTTCAAGATCAAGCTAAACCATGGTGTTGGAGCATTACTTATCAAGGCTTGAAATTCAAACTTACACGATTTTTTAATTTAAACTATGTTAATTACTTTCAATTGAAGAAAAGAGCAGCCAAGCTTTTGTTGGAAGCAATCCAAGTTCATGTAATTGTCTTTTAACAATGTATTTGAATTTCAAATATATTAGAATGTATGGTTGATTAAGGTTAATGACATCGTTCTTTCGTAATTTCTAGGATTAAGTTTAAATTAATTTGAATTTGTATTTGAATATATTTGCTTGGGTAAACATATGACATCAAAGTCTAAATACGTCACGATGCACATATTCAAATCCTCATATATATATATATATATATATATATATAAATATAATGAAGATGATAAACTAAGTGATTTGAATCACTTTTCCAAAAAAAATTCCTCGGCTTCTCTCTAGTCTCTCCTTCTTGGACAGAATCTGCAACTTCAAACCAGAGAATTTCTAGTTTCTTTTTGTGTGTCCTTTAGGTTCTGTTATACCAGCAAGAACATGTTTTTATGGATGTATCTTTGCATGACAAGTTTGGGACTCTTTGTTTCGAACTTTTTCTTATGATCATCGTCCGTGTGTTGGTTTCAATTCTTGGATTAATTGGGGATGTTCTGATACCACGCTGACAGTTTTGAGTCGCTCCTTCCAAACTTTATTTGTCCCCACTCTTTGGCATTTATGGGAGCGTCGCAACAAGTTTATTTTCTCTGGCGTAATCGCTTCTTCATTGGAGGTGGTGTCTCTAGTACGACAAAGGGCGGCTGAAATCCATGAAGCACATCTGGTCTCTGAAGCACATTCATCGAAAGGACCTAGGGTAGTTGGCTAGGTTAAGAGATGGCCTCATCTGCTGGCATCCACCAAGTGCTCCTTTCCTGAAAATCAACGTCGACAGCTGGGCAAAAGGGGCGCCGGGTCTAGTTAGGCATGGTGGAGTTGTGCAAGATGACTGTGGGCGTCGGGTTTATGGATTCCCAGGTGGTTGTGCCTGCACTCTGGCAATTGTCGCAGAGTTGAGGGTCACTTGTGTTGCGATGCAAACCGGGCGAAGGAGAGGACTGCAGAAAATCATTATAGAGACAGATTTGCTGCTTGCCCGTCAAAAAAATTACTAAAAATTGGCTGGGAATTTGATTTTTGTTGACCTACACGGGCTCAGTGCATTCGTCTCCTGAAGTTGCCTTGGGATTGTCGTTTGCAACACCCCTTGTGCGAGGGAACTCAGTGTAGACTTGCTCGCAAATATTGTTACCAGTGATGGTAGTAATCTTTCCTCTTTTACTCCAAGCGACTCTCAGCCGAAACATGTTTTTACTAATCATTATACAGAGAAAGAGACAATGTACAGGTCCAAGATACTCAATGACAACAAATTAAACAAAGCTAGTAGCTCGATAGCATTAGGCCTTGGTCCGCACTAGTAGCAACTTGAATTTAAATTATACTGCAGGTCCCAAAGATAATTAAACACAAGATAATCCAACAGATGAATAAGTTTAGAAGAGAAAAAAAAAAAAAATAGACCCGATGACTTATAAAAATTCAGTCCCTTTTAAGTTTATTTTCCTTTCTAGAATCCCCTGCCTTGAAAATTTTAATTCCTAATCATAAGGAGAATAACAACACCGCACGCAAAGATCCAACGACCTTTCTTATAACACTTTCACCACTTTTGTGCACTCACACTTATCACTTACGCTCTTGTTCTACGTGCACTCTAATTTTCACTCGTTCGCTTTGAGCAACTATTGCTGTTACGCAAAGGTTTATCGCTTTTCTTCTATTTGATCTTCACAGAAATTCATTACAAATTGAAAAGACATGTTTTTGTTAGTGTATACAATGAGTTTTACACAGCCTTGAGATCTTTGAGCTCTCAATAAATTGTAGAGAAAAAATCTTGTCCGGCTAACTGTTCTGGAAATTCTACCCTACTCTTCTTATATGGTGCTCTGAGTGATCGTGTCAATAAATTGACTCAACTTTCCATACATATGAAAATTTTCAAAATTATTGCTGAACGTTTTGAAATGTTTCCATATGAGTTTCTCCAACAAAAACTTCACGAAAATCTATTAAATTTTCATAATTTTTCGTGTGTTTTTTATATAGACGGAAATTTGAGCAAGAAAATTTTTCATGTAAAGCACAAATTTTATTATTATTATTTTTTTTTTCAACTTAAAGATTTGAAGACTTTCTATATGAGAAGACTTTTTTTTTTGTTATTTTGCTGGCACAAAGGGATTAAAACCATCGCTCCTCCGTGATCTACTTCCAATGCAGAAAATATAATTTTTTGTGGGGTTTTAAAGGCTTGTGCTGCCAGCAACTTCTGAATGCCCAATAAATTTTCCCTTCTAATGTTCAAACTTATTCAAAAATAATTCCATAAAAAAGGGTACGAGGGCATGATAAAAATTTAATTTGAAAGATGACAACTCACGAGCCAATTCGATGATCATAATCATGAAGAACCAAAATAATTTACTAACCATGAAAAGAATAATTAATATATTTTTATCTCATATAGCTAAAATTATCAAACTTAACTCCAAGAATAAATAACTTACCATGTGGAAAATGGGAAATCAAACTCTTTCCTTATCTGGTCGATTAGGAGAACATACACATTCAAGCTCAAATAATCCACTTGCCATAAAAGAATATAAATTCGAAAACTCTTGGCTAATATGGCGACAAAGTAAAGGCACAATGAACAAGCTATCCTAATAGACTACATGAATTTTTCATCACAGCAAAATCAAACAGACAACCCAGATAGGAAGAATGATCACAATAAGGTGGATAAACACAAGTATGGTTGGGTGCACAATAAAAACTTAATTATGTTGGCACATCAGAATTATAGCAAAGAGCACATGATCTAACATATATCAATCATAATAAGAGGGGTTTGTCTTTAATCAAACGAGGAAGATGGATTAATCAGCCAAATGGTGAAAAAAGGAAAAGGCCACGATCTCAAATTTTAACTGGTCAAAGGCTAGTTGAACAACTAGGTACGCCTTTGTTTCAACTTTCAACATGTATTTGATTTGAATAGAAATAGTGGGAAGAGTGGGAAGCTTATTTGTTGGGCTGGCTTTGCACTGTGCCCCCGTGTAACAAATGTCTTGTTAAAAAAAAAAAAAAGGAAAACAAAACGAAACGAAACAAAAGCACTAATGCGCAATTATGATGTGTTCCCTAATCCCTTCGAATGTTGCCCCCACCAATACATTTATTTTAAATTTTATTATGAGGCTCTAGTCCCACCCAATAATCATTTCTCTCTGCTTTTATGAGCATGTTATCCAGTGTCCTTCTCCCCTCCAATATATATATATATATATATATATATATATATATATATTTCCAGTTTTCATCAAAGCAAAGAGCACCATCCATGCAACTCTATTGGATTGGATTTTACAATGGAAAAGTACCACATACATATGAATTCACGGGGAAGAGTCGCTGGAGGGCCATCTTAGTTTCTTCGATCAGTTGCCTCAAAGGGTCTTAAAAGACATCCATCTGACATATGTGTGTATGTATGATTTTTTTGCCGATGCTTATCATAAAAATTAAAGTTATCCATCTCCAACCAAAGTGAGCAAATTGTTTCTGATAATTGCGCTATATTTGATAAATCATCCACTTCTCTCTTTAATCCTCTGCTGACCCTGCCCACTAACCTAACTTACGCCTCTTCAAAACAACAGAAATATTAATAGCCAAAAAATTACGTAAATATAGAGATTACACACAAAAATTAAATGTAAATTTATCTTACCAATTTTTAATTTTTAATTACAATTAATCTATCATTTCAAGAATAATAAGTTTATTGACATATTAACAAATAAATTAATTATAATTAATAATTAAAATTTAATAATATAAAATTACCTTTAATTTATATTTAATTTTTATAATTACATAATAGAACTCACTTTTAAAAAAAATAAAAAAAAAAGGAGGACAAAGAGGGCAGTTGCCGTGCAATGCCCTTGTTGATACCATAGTCAAACCGTGCATGCACAGGCAGATAGTTACATGGGGAATTACTTCAGAGGAATCAAGCAGATCTAAACAACCCCCCAGTCACATCTCGACTTTATCTTAACAGTGAAAAGAAAAAAAGAAATATCCGACAGTCTTTAAAAAAGAAATAAGTAGATATTTATTTTTAAAATTTGAAATTTTAATATTAAAAAATATAAAATTTATAAAAACAGAATAAATTACAGTTACTATATAGCTCATCCTTTAATAAATTTTTAATACAAAAAAAGAAAGTTATGAAATTTAAAAAAGAAAAATATAATAAAATTTAAAGGTAGGGCTTTTATTACGATTTTCATGTGTGTTGGTAAAATGAACGTTCTTCACACTTTTCATGCTAACATTTAAACCTTATTAGGTCACATTACTAACTAATCCAAATTCCTTCCCAATTAATCTGTTTCTAATCTGATCAAAAGATGGACTTAATAAAATATACATTAACTAGCTTAAAATATTAACTGAGAGCATATATCAAAAAAAAAAAATAAATAATAAAGAAAAGGATTGAATAAAAAGGTCAAATCCATATATGCTATCAACACAGAAAAACCCAATTATAGATTATTTAGTATTGTTGATAAAAACAATCATATTGAACTTGGCCAATTGTTGGTTTAGAAATTATATATTAAAGGATTAAACTAATGGCATTACACTTTCTCCTATGTCATTTAAAGATCCTAAAATATACTCGTTTTGGTCAAATGGCATCAAAGGGTTGCTTGTCTGAAAAACGAGTTCCATTCTCAATGTAATAAATATTAAAAAAAAAAAGGAAAAAAAAATCCTAAATTTACTCCTCTGTAATTAACCCGAAACACAATTCTTCCCTCTGATTTTGTCTTTCCATGTTTGCTCTCTCTATATATCTCTCTCTCTCTCTCTCTGTGTTTTCTGTAAGTAAAAAAAAAGAGAGTCATGGCATGCGTTTTCTCCAGAATCACACAGAACAGACCCTCCAAAACCCAGAATCTATAGAGTATTTCCCACCAACACGCTTAGTAATGAAGCTCTAATCCCCTCCCTCATAGTACGTAAAAACTATTTTAAGAATCCCATAAAACAAATCCAACTCCCAGAGGAGAGGATCAAATGGGGACTGCAACATCATCTATGGCAGCAAAATTTGCCTTCTTCCCACCAAACCCACCTTCTTACAACATAGAAGTGAACCAACAAACGGGGAAATTGAGGATCTCAGATGTCCACCGGGCGATGAACATCGACGACAACAACAACAACAACGTGGATGTCCTGAAGCTTAGCACCAAGAGAGGGAACGAGATTGTTGCCATGTATGTCAAGAACCCATCGGCTTCAGTGACAGTCCTGTATTCTCATGGCAACGCCGCTGATCTCGGCCAGATGTTTCATATTTTCACTGAGCTTAGTTTCCACCTGAACGTCAATCTTATGGGGTCAGTTTGCCAGTTATTTCTTTCTCTCTCTCTCTCTCTTTTTTCCTTTTACTGAAAATTATAATTAAGGTTATTTTTATAGATTGTTTTGTTTGTGTTTGGGATGAACCAGAATCTTGGTGCTATGCAGGTACGATTATTCTGGCTATGGACACTCTTCTGGAAAGGTATATTCTGTCTTGTTTTTTCTCTTTTCACGTCAATCGAAGAAACGTAGGCATTCATAATATTTAATCGGAAGGTGCTTTGTACTTAATAGCGTTAACAGAAAAGACAGAAAGAAAATAATGATAATAATAATAATCATGGATGTATCCATCAAAATAAAAATTGAGTCAAAAGCTCAGCCTAGCTTGCTTTGAGGCAGCACTTTTCTTTTATAATTATGAGGGGTTGGACAAACCCTGTAAAAATGCTAGAATTTTGGGGCACGGAATCTCAAATCTCCTTTGGCCCCGGCTGCGATTTTTGGCAGAGCCAATGTACAATTAAAATTCAAGTTTTTCTTTTTGAGGATGTAAAATTAAAGTTTTATATACGGATAATAGCGTCATCATAGCGCACACTGTAGACTATAAAAAAAATCCTTACGGTAAAATATAACACATACATCGAGACGCATGTCTCGCCAGTTTAGCAAAGCCAGTGAGGCGTCGAGGATGTAACAAGTCAAAAGTAGCAAGTATTGCAATTTGTCTCATCGTGCTTGGTATGCACATTGAACTTTTTGCCGTCGCTTACAGTTGCAAAGGCACGTGTGGGAGGTTAGTGTGGGAGGTCGGTGGTGGCCTTCTTGTTTTCTATAAACATCGAGTTTCTTGGCCTATCATAGTACATATGTGCGTGGTATGTTTTATTTAACACAAATAAATTTAAGGGTCCCAACACAACGTTGCTGCCGGAAATTATGATCCGATTCTCTTAATTAAGCAAAAGCCCTTTATTCGCAAGGGGCACATTGCCGGCCTTGCAAGAGTCAATTTAACATTATGCGTTTCAATAGAATATTGGGAAGAAAAATGTCTATTATGGTCGTTCAATCCTCTGTTGTGAGATTTGAAATTTGATTCCACTCCAAAGATAGAGAAGTTAAGAGAAGAGGTTTCTGTAATCGACGGCCAGCAACGTGTAGCTAGTAAGACTTTTCGGTATACTGTTGGCACAATGTCTATTATGCCTGCTTATCGCGTTGCCTTGGATGCCAAGCTGCAGCCAAGTGAGCAAGACACATATGCTGACATAGAGGCTGCATGTGAGTGCCTTAGAGAGAAATATGGAGTGGAGGAGGAAGACACCGTGCTGTACGGTCAGTCAGTGGGGAGTGGCCCTACTCTTGAATTGGCTGCCCGTTTGCCTCAACTAAGAGCCGTGGTGCTTCACAGTCCCATCCTTTCTGGCCTTCGGGTCATGTATCCCGTTAAGAAGACCTTTTGGTTCGACATATATAAGGTTTGTCATTCTAATGAATTTAACCTCCAGTCGGCTGGTGGAAATGAATAAAAGTTAGGTTGTTTTGTGGTTCAAGAAATCTATCGGGCATTTTTCTTGTAACCCTCTCGTTTTTGTTGCAGAACGTTAATAAGATTCAGCTGGTCAATTGCCCAGTTCTGGTAATTCATGTAAGTTTCATTACCTTAAGTGCGTTTTTAGCATGTGCTTTTGTCTGCTATCAAATGTTTGGAAAGTCGCATACTTTGAGGTTAGGTTTTGTATAGACCACCGCGGCATGAAATGAACACAGGCTCCAGTCTTTTGCTATGCTTAATGAACAAGCATTTTTGTTGGATTGGAAAGAATGAGCATTCCTAAGAGCTTGGTCCCCTGTTCACCCAAACGAGTAATGCCATAGTAATAAATTCAACTTTTTATCGAAGCATTTGTATGCACAAATTGAAGGTGGTTTGATCTTATTTGCTGACCCGCTGGTAGCTGGTTTATATGGGGCAATGTAATTATGTAATTGCTTGCAGGGAACAGAAGATGAAGTTGTGGATCTTTCCCATGGAAAGCAGCTATGGGAGCTCTGCAAAGAGAAGTATGAGCCATTGTGGGTCAAAGGAGGGAACCACTGCGACTTGGAGCTCCATCCTGAGTACATAAACCATCTCAAGAAGTTCATATCTGCCATTGAGAAGCTGAACCCGCAGCTTAGAAATGCATCAAGACATGGTACAGATGAACGTTTGCCAGAACAGAACAACCTGGACGACGCCCTGGAAGCTGGCAAGGAGAAGCCATGGCCAAGCACAGATCAAACAGAGAAGGCTAGACCCAGTACTGGGCAGAGAAGACTAAGCATCGATAGCCTGGAAAAAGCTAGGGCCAGCATTGACAGGAGAGAGAAGCCAAGAAAGAGCATTGATCGACCAGGAAAAGCAAGGAACAGCACTGATCAGCCAGAAAAAGCAAGGAAAAGCATCGACCGGTTAGTTCCACCGAGTATTTTAAGCACTTGTCTTTATTGCCACGCACGTTTGCTTGTCGTTGCTATCAAAACAACCGTTCAATCAAAATACTAAAGTCAGTCCCATAATTGATTCAAATCCTATATGAAGCATGTCTGACAGAAGCCGTGAACACTACACCTAATCTATTTCTCACTAGACTGCATCTTTATTAACATAACTGGTCATTTTGATTGTTGGAACCTGTCATTCTAGATTGGGAGACATGGTGAGATCTGTTGGACTCTGCAACGTTGATTGCTTGAAGCAGACAGCTTAGGACGCCTGAACAGTGGTGCTTCTAGTAACTGGACTGTAAATAACGCGCCATTCGACCTCTTTGTTTTGGGAAGATTGATAGGCATATAGTCGAAATTCTGGTCGAGTTTATGATTCACTATTTTATATCTTTGCATTCCTGCTGATTTTGCTGATACAAAGAGCAAAGCGTACTGGAATTCTTTGATCCAACTTAATCCTGCTAGAGTGCTGACGCTATGTCCCATCCATCTCCTTGTCTGAGTGCTTCGTTTTTCCCTTTCAATGGCTGGTTTTCTTCGAGATTTTCATGTGCCATTTCTTACAATTATCGTTAGTCCACCTCATGGAAACTATTCCTATTACGAGAACTAGTTCATGTGGTTAGACGTCAAATTTATGAAACTAATGCATTACCGCTCACACAAGTTTGATCCAAAAAAGGAACCAATACAAAATCCAAAAGCAGCAGTGCTCATGCAACAGCGAAAAATGTATTCTCAAATGATATGTGAAAAAGCTTGAACTAAAAATATTCTCCTAATGCTGATTCTATGCTATCAGATGTTTCAAAGGCGTCTATGTATGAATTGTTTCTAACTCTCGTTGTTTTCCCACCAATTGCATGGAGATATCCACATAACTAACAAATCATAAAAAATATTAATAGCAGTAATAGTTGAGCAAGCAACATAAGATGTCAACACTAGCGTAAATAAAAGGTAAACATGATGCCCGAGTTTAAAACAGAAGCGGCAAACATAAAAGCGGAAAATATGTTTCACATTGAACATATATGATCAACTCAAAGTGGCCCTCAAACCCTATACTTTGACAAACATGATGCTTGTTTTCTGTCTCGCAGTACACAGTTCTTGAATCGTTTTGTCCCATCACATTCATTCACACAAACATGGTTCACACCATCGCCACGGTAGACGGCTGGAGGGCCACCAAATGGGTGGCTGCTATGCTTTCGTATGTTTGTGGGCAATCTCTGGACTAGGGAAAGTGGGGTGTTTGTTAGTTGTTTGACTCAAACTTCTTATGTAACCATATGTTTCAAGCTTGCTGTGCAAGTTTTGTGGTATATGTAGAAAAACATTAAAAGTAAGTAGAGTAAAAGGAAAAATGAAATTTTTTTGAGTAAAAATCAATACTCCTAATTTTATTAATTATTTAATTTTTTATATAACTGAATTATATAATTTTTATTAATTTAAATTTAAAAAATTTTAATTATTAAAATTTTAAATTTAAATTTAAATATAAAATTTAAATTTAAATTCTTTCAAAATTAAATATAATAATTAACTTTTAAAAATAATAATAATATAATTCAAATTAATTTATAAGTATTAAAATTATAGAATTTAATACTTGGTATTAAAACAATTTACTGGTTTGAGATGTTTACCTTACAATTACTTATACTGTTGAAACTATTGTTATTGTTGCTGCTGTTGAAGTTGTAGGGTAACAATACCAATCTTTCAAATCCCCTCTTTGGTGTTATTACGTTGTATCCCTAATTTATCTCTTAGTTGCATAAATCTTCATTTGTTAAGTGACTTAGTAATTATATCAACAATTTGATCTTCTATTGAGCAGTAAGTAAGTGTTACTTTATTATTCTATTATGTTTCCTTTTCAAAACAAAGTTTTATCAAAAAATATTTAGTTCTTCCATATGAAATTAGATTTTTCTAAATTCCAATTATAACTTGATTGTCTTAACACATTGTGATTACTTTTGTTACCTTTACTTCAAGTTAGTTAACAAACTTTGAAGTTAAATGGTTGATTCACCCTGCAATTATTGCCATGGATTCAACTTCTGTCATTAATTGAGCTACAATTGTCTACTTCTTTGAATTCTAACAAAAAGCTCCATAAACTAAGGTAAACAAATTTCCTATTGTACTCTTCATATCATCCTAGAAGTTAGCATAGTTATTATTAGTATAGCCAACCAACTCTAACCTACTAAATTTGTTAAACATGATTTCATAGTTGATTGATCTTTGATGTATCTATATAGCCTTTTAGTAGTTTTAAACTGTATTTGAATAGGGTCATACATGTATTTAGAAAGAAGATCAATAACTTGCATGATATCGGGTTTGGAAGCTGTCAAATAGAGCAGACATCTAACAAGGCTCCTAAATTTACTTGAATCAATTTTGTCTATTCCATCCTCCTTTGTCAATTTTGTTCCAATTATCATAAGTGTGCTTAAGTCTTTGTAGCTCTCCATCTATAACCTTTTAAGGATTTCTTTAGCATACATTTCTTGATTCACAAAGATTCCCTTATTGGTTTAATGGACTTCTAGACCTAGGAAGAACTTCATTTATCCCAAGTCAGTCATCTTAAAGACACTTTTCATTTCTGCCTTAAATTAATTCATTAACTATACAGTCTTTTTCTAGTTGGAGCTTTTGCAAGCCTTAGTATAGTTTGTAAGCTCTAAAGTTGTTATTGCACTCCTTTTATAAATATCTTCGAGTGATCTAGCCTCTCTTACTAGAAAGTCTTTATCTAAATCAAATTCTACATCATCAGGCTCCTTTAGTTGAGTTTAAATAGTTCTAAAGCTAGAGCCTTGCACCCATGCTTTGTTCCAATTCTAACTTTGTTCTTTATAAAACTTCAATTCTCTACTGGTGTTGACTTTTCTAGTTAGAGGATTGAAGATCTCGTAATTTTGTGTTGAGCTTGTATAGCCAATAAAGATGCAAGGCATAGTCTTATAATCCAACTTGCTTCTCTCCTTCTTTGGTACTAATGCATAACATATATGTCTAAAAATTCTTAAGTGGCATGCAAATGGCTTGAATCCATACCAAGCCTCAAATGGAGTTTGATCCTTTAAAGCTTTGGATGGTAGCAAATTTAGTAGGTACATTGTTATGTTTGTAGTCTTTACCCAAAACTTCTTTGGCATGTTCTTCTCAAACAGAAGGCACTTAGACATATCCATGATGCTCTTCTTCTTTCTCTCACTTACTCTACTTTGTTGGAGTGTGTATGGTGTTGTGAGTTATTTCCTAATTCCTATTATAATACATATATCTCTGAATTGGCATAAAGAAAACTTAGTTCCATTATCACTCCTTATGGCTTTGATCTTGGAGTTGCTTTAGTTCTCCACCAAGGCTTTGAACTATTTAAAGATCATGGCAACCTCATACTTTTGTTTTATGAAATAAATCCAACAAAATCTGGTTAGATCATTAATAAAAATCACAAAATACATGCTACCATTAAGTGATTTTGTATTCATTAGACCATAAGTGTTATAATGAATTAGTTTTAGCTTCTCTTTACTCCTCTAAGATTGTTCAGTTGAGAAAGGGATTCAAGTCTATTTTCCTTATTAGCAAGTTTGACAAACAACTACTCCTTCTTTAATATCTAACAAATTTGTCATTAGCAATTTCCTTCTTAAGTTCAGTAAGTTTGCATCAAGGACATGTCTTGGTCTCTTGTACCATATAAACTTGACATCAAGAGCTGTAAATATAGCACAACATTCCAAATGTTGTAAGTTCACTTGAAAACTTATCTTTTTCATTAGAATTATTATCAGTTTTCTGCCACATAAGTCATAAATGGAGCATAAGCTATCTCTAAACTCTGATGAATAGCCTTTCTCTAGAAGTTGTCCAACACTCAAGAGATTTTGATTGATTTATGGAACATACAAAACTTTAATGATGAGTTTAGTATTTGTATGCGCTTAAATTGTTATTGCACCTTTACCTTTTACTTTTATGTAGTCTTAATTGCCTATCTTGATCTTTTAAGCAAAGCTTTTATTAAGACTTCTAAAAAGAGATAGATTTGGAGACATAAGTTTGTGCAACCATTATTAGCCAACTAAGCATATGTCTCTTTATGATTAGTTGGATTTCCTACTATGAAAAGTTGTTCTTTTACTTCCTTTACCTCATTATGGGCAGTTTGCACTTCTTGTTTATACTTTGATCCTTTTTTCTTTGAACAGACCATCTCTTAATGCCTTTTTTCATTACAATTCCTATAAACAATATTAGGTCCCCACTAGCAACACTTGGAAAAATGCTTTGCCTTTCTATATTACAGATAAGGTTAAGCTTGCTGCTTCTTATTTGATGTGTTACATTCAAGATCTTTACTTGCCTACTTTTCTCTTTATTTCTTCTTTTTTTTTTTTTTTTGCTAATGTTTTTCTATATGTTTGACTAAAAGAGCATCTTCTATTACCTCCTCTTGTTTTATTGATTTCCTTTGCTCTTAAGCTTGTAATGTAGCAACCAATTCTCCCAAGGTAATTTTGGTTAAGCTCTTAGAATCTTTTAAAGAAGATATTTTGGACTTAAACCTTTTTGGCTAACTTATAAGCATCTTCTAAACAATGCTTACATCAATAAGGTCTCCTTTTAATAGCTTGATTTGATTGATCAACTTCAACACTCTATCACTATATTCTTTGATCTTTTTAACATCTTTTATTCTTAGTAGCTCAAGTTCTTCTCAAGTTAAGTAGCTACATTGATATGGTTTTCTCACTCCCTGCATACTTTTCCCTTAGCTTACTTTAAGCTTCTTAAGCTATTTCACAAGTCATAATTCTAACTTCTATGATAGCTAAATGCATGCATGTTAAGACCTTGAATTGTTTGGAGGTTTGCTCATTATACTTAGTCAATTAAGTCACAGTGGGATTTGCTAAGAATAAAGCTACTATACCTCTATTTTTTGTAACTTCCCATAAATCAAAGGGCTTGAGGTATGCCTTCATCATCATAGGCCATTAGAGATAGTTTTATTCAATGAATTTTGGAGGTAGTGGTGGTGGTGTGAAGTTGAGAGAGGTCATGTGCAAAAAGCTTTGTGTTAAATAACAAAAGATAGGAGTTTTTATTGGTTTTGTGTCATTCTTAGATTGGTATATGTCTAGGTTTGGCAAGTCCCTTAAGAATAGAAAAAAATGATTTAATACCAAATTGTTAGTTGCTTGACTCAAACTTCTTATGCAACCACCTATTTTAAACTTACTATACAAGTTTTGTGGTATATGTAGAAGAATAGTAAAGGTAAGTAATGCAAAATAAAAATGAGATTTTTTGGAGCAAAGTCAACATCGACATCTTCATTAATCACTTAATCTTTATATAATTGAATTAAATAACTCTTACTAATTCAAATTTATAAGTTTAAAATTATTACAACTTTAGATTCAAATTCAATACAAATTTTAAATTTAAATTCTTTCAAAAATCATATATCATAACTAATTTTTAAAAACAATAGTTATATAATTCAAATTAATTTATAATTGCTGAAATTGTAGAATTTAATGCTTAGTATTGGAACAACTTACTAGTTTGAGATGTTTAACTTATAACTATTTATGTTGATGAAATAATTGTCGTTGCTATTATTGAAGTTGTAGAGCAACAACACCAATCCTTTGGTGTGCCATTAAGGGAGCACAAATAAGAAGGGATACGAAACAAAATCTGGAATCTTGTTGATTGATTTTAACTCTCCCTTTTTCAAGTTACAAAAGGTTGCACTATCAACGAAGTTTTCATTAGGAAGCCTAGCTTCCTTGTTCAAGCCATCAATACAATTGGAGACTAAGTTCAAAGATTTGGTGTTTGGCTGATGATTTTGGTTCCTTTTTAATAATGAAGACTAAAAGGAAGTTAGAATTGAAACAAGATGTAAATTGGTCAAGATTTAAGTCATAAAATGTCAATAAGAGCAATTAGATGTTGTTGTCCTTTCTTTGTAGCATTTAGGAGCAAAGTTTGCTTTTTTAAGTTTGATTACTAGTAACTTTATCTTTAAGCAATGTAAACCATACTTGATGTAATCATTTTGGCTTGTCTTATTATTGTAAAAGACTTCATATAGTGGAGAAGAAGATTAATAAAAGTAAGTTATTTTTACTACAATTTCAACCCCTTTCTCTCTCTCTCCATTACATCTCTTTCCCAATTTTAGATCAAGTTGTGGAGAATGGAGCTTATCTAAGAGTTTTTGATCCTTGAAAAATTATAAAAGATAGAGATTAGGTTTAGGATGTTGTGTTTTTATTTTGTCTACTCTTATAAAAAACGAATCTCATTCTTATTAACTCTTATGTTTGAATGTGTTTAAAGCGAATTTGCATGTCAAATATGACTTTAATTGGATTGCATTTTATTTGAATGTTGAGCATGAAAAAAAAAATAGAGAGAAAAAAATTTTTAAAAATGAAAAAACAAAAAATGAAAAAGAAAAAAAATAAGAAAAGGAAAAAAAAAAGAAACAAAACAAGAAAAGGAAAAAGTAAGTTAATTTAAAAAGTACATAACTTAATAACACATCATCAAGCCTAAAAAGAGAGAGACTAAATAGCTCTTTGGATCTTTAAACTAAATACAAAGTTAAAAATGTTATTTTTGAGTAAAAAGTGCATTATTGAATAAAGGAGCCTTCCTTTTTCAAAAGTCTATGATCAAGTATATTAAATATTTAAAATTATACAAGTGAAAAAATATTAGCTTGCCAAGAGGCTTTGGGTTCTCTCTTTAAAGTCCAAAGGTTCAATCTAAGTGCAAATACCACAAACTAATAACCCACAAAATGTTAAAAAAAAAAAACCTATCTTAGTCATTCAATAAAAGGCAATAAGTAAGGCAAAAGAGCCTCCTTTATTAAAAGAAAGGGCCCCTTCACATTTAAGGGGATGAACACATAACACCAATAACAATAATAGGTTGGAGCAATAAACAAGATAAAAAAAAAGGCAAAACTCACCTAAAACACAAAAGGAAAAAAAAAAAAAGAAAAAGAATATCAAGCTATTAAGAAACACATCAAAAAAAAAGTTTAGATTCATCCCAAGAAAAGGAGCAACTCTCACATGCCATCAACGATGGGGATGAAGGTACCCATAATAGGATTAAAAGTCTCTTTGTTGTTTTTATCTTTCATTCTTATTAATATTACAATTAATACTCCCTTTTAAAGTAATAAATGAAATAATTTGACTTAAATTAAATTTCCATAAGGTAGTTTGAAAACAATTTCTTAGTGAACTAGTAACATATTGTAGTAAAGGAAGGTTAAACAATAAACTTAATACAATCATTCATGATCAAACACCATATTAACTTACATTTGAGCTAATCACTCATATAAATGATCTAAATTGGGCATGAATCTACGGTCATATCAAGCAACCCAATTAATTTCATGCATTGATTTCAAAATATTTAATCACTAGCCACTATTTCACCCATTTAGGATGCCTTTGATGCCCCCTTAAACATGATTTTACCTTATTTTATTTCACTTAAACCACTATAAGCAAAGCTTAGCGATTATATATATATATATATATATATATATACATCACAATAGCAAGGAGTATCTTTCCTTAGAACACCAATGACAGCCAACACAACAAAATTACAAATATAATAAAATCTAACCACATTTGAGGATTAACTAAAGAAAGATCTTTATCTAAGCATTTTTTGTACTCATTAGACTAGTCTGAGTTCATGTAGTTTCCAATGTCACCCTTATAGGAAAAAATCAAAAGTTAGCATATTAAAGATTTTTTTTTCCTTTTCTTTTTTTTTTTTTTTACTTAATATCAACTGATAAGCTGCACAATAAGAAACTGATAAAAAAAGAAAAATAACAAAAAAAATACAAAACAACACTTTATGTAATGAAATTTTTTTGAAAAATTTTGAAAGAACTTAAGATGTTTTTTACAATGATCTTTCGTATCAATAAATAAGAAATTTTGAAAATATTTTTTGAAAGGATTCATAAACCTTTTACGATGATTTTCTACACTTAAAGATGAAAAGAAAATTCTTAAAGGATTTTGAAAAGGATCTGCATACTTTTTACTTTGAACCTCCACACTATAAAAGATCTTAAAAAGTTTTAGGTTTTTTTTATTGTGATTCTTTGCATCAGTAAACGTGAATAAAATTTTGGAAAGATTTTGAAAAGAGTTGATACTTTTTATGGTGATCCTGATGTCTATTTGGATTGGGAACGAAGGATAGAATTAATATATGAGTGTCATAACTTCTCTGAGGAGAAGAAGGTGAAGTTAGATATGGTAGAGTTTACTGATTATGCTGTAGTATGGTGGGACCGGTAAGTTACCACTAGGAGAAGGAATTTTAAGAGAACCATAAAAACTAGGAATAAGTTGAAGACTGTGATGAGAAGGAGATTTGTTCCCAACTCTTATTATAGAGATTTGTATAACAAATTGTAGAGCCTTACGTAAGGTTCCAAGAGTGTGGAACAGCAGCATAAGGAGACGGAAATTGCTATAGTTAGGGCAAATGTAATAGAGGATAGAGAGGTAACCATGGTTAGGTTCCTCCAAGAGTTAAATATGAGTATAGCTAATGTGGTAAAGTTGCAACACTATGTAAAACTTGAAGGCATGGTACATATTGCCATGAAAGTTGAGAGGCAACTTGAGGGAAAAAGCACTTCTGGACATAAACAGAACTTAGGTTCATCTTTTTGGAAGTCAAATTAGGGAAAGAAGGAAGAGAAGATGACTTCTAAGCAAAAAATTAATTCATATAGACCTAAGACTAGTGGGGGCAGCCTGGAAAGGGGCAGATTTGAAGAAAAACTTGAGGGCACCTAAGGAAAAACTAGAGATATCAAATGCTACAGATGTTTGGGTAGGGCTCATGTGGCTTCACAATGTCCTAACAAGAGAACCATGTACCTTAAAGAGAATGGTGACTATGTGTCTGGCAATGATGCTAGTGATGAAGACCAAACGCCACCATCAGAGGATGCTAGTGATGTTAATAAAGGGATAGAGTATACGGGGCATGGTGGAAGGTTTTTAGTAGCAAGGAGAGCCCTTAATGTGTAGGTTAAGAGGAAGAGGATGCTGAGATTCAGCGAGAAAATATTTTTCATACTCGATGTTTAGTTTAAGATAGACTCTATTGCTTAATCATCGATGGAGGTAGTTGCACTAATGTAGCAAGTACAGAGTTAGTGGAAAAATTAAACTTGCCTACAACCAAACATCCTAGGCCATATAATTTGCAATGGTTGAAAGACAGTAGAGTGGTAAAAGTGACTAAACAAGTTGAGATTCCATTTTTCATTGATAGATATAAAGACGAATTATCTTGTGATGTTGTACTTATGCCGACTGGGCATTTGTTATTGGGCCGTCCACGACAATTTGACATAAAAGTTTTGCATGATGGTTATAAGAACCATTATTCATTCACCATAGATGGAAGACCATTTACACTGGTACCATTGACTCCAAAATAGGTGTATGAAGACCAAGTGAGATTTTATGAAAGTGAGCAAAAAAGGAGGAGCGAAAAGAAAGAGAGAGTCGAGAGAGTCGAGAGAAAAGCAAGTGCAAGAGGGAAAAAGAAAATAAACACATTTGAGAGTGTTGAGTACGAGAGTGGTTAGGTTCACAAGAGTGAAGACGAAAGAAAATAAGTGAGTGTGTTTGCAAATGGAGCAAATGTTAGGGTTGCCTTCCAAGCTAAGCGATAAATGATCTTAATCTTTTATAAAGATTCTTATTTCTCTAATACTAACATTGATTCAGCTTTGTCTAGTACTATTTCATCTTTGTTGCAGGATTATAATGACGTGTTCCCTCAAGAGATCCCATATAGTTTGCCATCAAAAAGAAGGATTGAACATCATATTGATCTCATTCCTGGAGCTCCCATTCCTAATAATCCAATGCATAGAAGTAATCCTGAGGAGACAAAGGAGCTTCAAAGGCAAGTTGATGAGTTAATGAAGAAGGGACATGTAAGGGAAAGTATAAGTCCATGTGCAGTGCCAATGTTGCTTATGCCAAAGAAAGGTGGATCTTAGAGGATGTGTGTTGATTGTAGAGCTATCAACAAAATAACAATTAAATATCAACATCTTATACCCAGGCTTAATGATATGTTAAATGAATTACATTGTACGTGTTACTTCTCTAAATTGACCTTAAGAGTGGATATCATCAAATTAGGATGAGGGAAGAAGATGAATGGAAAACTATATTCAAAACCATGCATGGTTTGTATAAATGGTTGGTTATGCCCTTTGGTTTGACTAATACACCTAGTGCTTTTATAAGGTTAATGAATCATATTTTGAGACCTTTCTTAGGAAAGTTTGTTATGGCTTATTTTGATGACGTATTAGTATACAGTAGGAATTTGGAAGAGCATGTTGAACATTTGCATTATGTACTTGATGTTTTGGGAAAAGAGAAATTGTATGCCAATTTAAAGAAATGTGACTTTTGCAAGGATCATGCCATTTTTTTAAGTTATATTGTGTCTGCTCATGGCATAAAGGTTGATAAAGAGAAGATTAAGGTAATTCAAGAATGAACTACACCTAAGAGTGTAAGTGATGTAAGGAGTTTTCATGGTTTGGCTAGCTTTTATAGGAGATTCATTAAGGATTTTAGTACCATAACTGCACCATTGATTAAAGTGGTCAAAAAGAGTGTGGGTTTCAAGTGGAGTAAAGAACAGTAAGATGCTTTTGATTTACTTAAGTCTAAGTTATGTAATGCACCACTTCTTACTTTGATTGATTTTTCTAAGATCTTTGAAATTGAATATGATGCATCGGGCATTAGGATTAGGGGAGTTCTTATGTAAGAGAAACGATCTATTGCATTCTTTAGTGAGAAGCTAAGTGGGGCAACAATGAATTATCCAACTTATGATAAAGAAATGTATGCACTTGTTAGTACTTTAGGAATGTGACAGCATTACCTTTGACCTAAGGAGTTTGTAATTTATACTGATCATGAGTTTTTAAAATACTTAAAGGGGCAAGGTAATTTGAATAAGAGACATGCAAAATGGGTTGAATTTATCGAAACTTTTTCTTATGTAATTCAATACAAATCAGGTAAGGAAAATGTTGTTGACACATTGTCATGTAGGTACACATTGATTAGCACTTTGAGTGTTAAGTTGCTGGCGTTTGAGCACATTATTGAATTGTATACTAATGATGCTAACTTTAATAATGTATATGCTGCATATGAGAAAGTTGCCTTTGGTAAGTTCTATAGATATAAGGGGTATTTGTTTAAAGTAATTAAGTTTTGTATTCTTGAAGGTCTTTGAGAACATTACTTGTGAGAGAAGCTCATGGGGGTGGTTTAATGAGACACTTTGGCATTCGAAAGACTTTTGATATTTTAAATGAACATTTTTTCTTGCCACATATGAAAAAGGATGTTGAAAGGGTTTGTGCCAAATGTATTACTTGTAGACAAGTTAAGTTTAGAGTTTTGCCCCATGGTAAGTATATGTCCTTAGAAATTCCTTGTAAACCTTGGACTAATATTTTTATGGATTTTATTCTTAGGTTATCTAGGTCTAAGAAGGGCCGAGATTGTATTATTGTTGTAGTTGACAGGTTCTCAATGATAGTACATTTCATTACTTGCACCAAAATGAATGATGCCACACATATTGTAGACTTATTTTTCAGAGAGATTGATCACCTATATTGAGTGCCGAAGAGTATTGTGTCAAACCATTTGGAAAACATTATGGGGTAAGCTTGGAACAAAGTTGTTGTTTTTTACAACTTATCATCCACAAACTAATGGACAAACTAAGATAGTAAATCAAACTCTTGGTATATTGTTGTGTGCTGTTATTGGTAAGAACTCTGGAACCTGGGAAGAATGTTTGCCTTTTATGGAGTTTGCCTATAATTGTGTTGTTCATAATGCTACAGGTTATTCTCCTTTCAAGCTTGTTTATAGTCTTAATCCATTATCGCCTTTAAATTTAGTACCATTGCCTATACAGGATAGGGCTAATTTAGATGGGAAAAAAAGGTGGAGGTGGAAGTGGTTAGGCAACTTCATAAGAAAGTTAGGCTTAACATTGAGAGAAAAACCAAACAATATGAAATACAAGCCAACAAAAGTTGCAAACATATCATTTTTGAACCTAGTAATTAGGTTTGGGTACATTTGCAGAAGGATAGATTTCCTAAGCAAAGGAAATCAAAGTTGCAACCAAGGGGAGATGGTCCTTTTCAAGTGGTGGCAAGAGTCAACTATGCATGTAAACTTGACTTACCAAGTGAGTATAATGTAAGTGCAACATTTAATATTTCTAACCTTTCTCCTTTTCTCTTTGATAATATAGGTGCTAATTTGAGAACAAATCATTTTGAGGAGGGCGGGAATAATGGAAACCATATTATACCAACTTAAATCAACAAAGGAGTTAATGCTTTACAAAACCTTGGAGGACCAATGACAAGGGCAAGGTCAAAGAAAATAAAGGAAGCTCTCAACAACTTGTTGTGTGACGTTTACTATCAGGAAGTTGCCAAGTACGAGTTAAGGTGGATGGAGTCTTCACCAGGGCTTGTGAATGTGTCATCTATGGAGGAATTTGCGAACCATAGCATTGGGAAGGAAGTTGGATTTGAAAGCCCATGACTGGGCCTTTAAGTGGGTTATTTACATGGGTTTTTATTATTATTTAGTGAGTTGGACGAATTTCCTTATTAAGCCTAGTTTATTAGTTAGGGTACGAATTTCCTTATCAAACCCAGCCTATTAGTTAGGGTTTTTGAGAGTTAGCATATAAAAAGAGCAAAAATGGTGGTTGGAGAGCGTAGACTCGCTTTCATGAATGTATAAGCTATTTTGTCTAGTTCTTTGAGAACTAATTTTGAACTTTCATACTTGCGTGTGTTGGTTCACTAGACTTATCTTCTTCAACGTTGTCATTATTAGGAGTTGCATCTAAATCTTATAGTTATGGTTCTTGGTTGTTTATAATCATTGGATCAGAACTTCAAATCTCTTAACCTTTGTTAGAACAATCCTATACCAACATTGGTGTTGAGTTCTATTTACATATAAACAGAATTTGTATCCTGAATCTTTATAATTCAGCACCTATTTGCCCTTTCGATTACTTTAATTTGATAAGACCTTTTTCAGGAGTAGTTTTCCTTCTTTAAAGTACTTAAGGTGCTTTTTTTTAATGTGCTTGCCTTATACAACTTTGGTATAATTATTTATGACAAATTACACTTAGCCTTTTTTCCTTAATTAGATTTAGTTGCTCAAATTTGATTTTGACCCATTATACCTCTTCTAATTCTACTTCTTTTAAAACCCTCAAGGAAGGAATTTTAACCTTAATTGGCATAACTACCTTAGTCTCATAGACTAATGCAAACAGGTTTGCTATTATAGAAGTATGTATTGTGGTGCAGTACATATGCTGTGCAAACAACATCGTACACTAATCTTTGTATATAACTATCATTTTTTTAATGATTCACTTAAGATTTTTATTTGCCACTTTAATCACCTTATTTGCTTTTGGCCAATGCAAAATAAAGTTGTGATACTTAATTTTGAAGTAGTTGTAAAAGTTAGTCATCATTTTATTGTTCAAGTTAGTAGCATTTTTTATAATTAGCTATTTTGGCACACTATAATGACATATTATATCTTTCTTAATGAACTTAATGATCACTTTATAGGTAATTCTCACATAAGATGTTACTTCAACCTATTTTGTGAATCAGTCAATTGCCACTAGGATGAATCAATACCCGTTAGATGCTTTCAGGGTAATGATACCAATTACATCCATACCCTATATAAGGAACAGACATAAAGATGTCATAACATGCAATGGAGTAGGTATTATATGTTTTTCATTTGCATGTATTTGACATTTGTGGCATCTTCCAGTATGACAAAAGTAATCTGATCCATGTTTGACTAGTAGTATCCTACTCTTAAGATCTTTCTAACCATGGAAAGACCACCTACATATTACTAGTATAGGCCCTCATGCACTTTTTTCATAATTATTTTTACCTTAACTACTTTATACACTATAGTAAGGCTTAGTTGTAGGTACACTTATAAAGATGTTTCCATTGAGGAAGAAATTCATTGCCATCCTCCTTAGAGTTTTTTTATCATTTCCATTTACACCTCTAAGATATTCCTAATTTTTAAGGTAATGCTTTATATCATCATACCAAGGCTTACCATCCACCTCATTTTCTATATGTATATAATAAATTGAAGTGTGATGCATCACTTAAGCATTGGCTTAAAAATCCATCTTGTATATTATTACTAAAGTTGCCAAAGCATTAAAGGTTTGATTATTTTCTTAAGGCATATGGCTAAAGGTAATCTTATTGAATTGTGCCACCAATTTTTTTAATGTATAAGTGATAGGGAATGAGCTTATGGTCTCACATTTTCCATTTATCTAGTAGTTGATAAATGACTAACACTGAGTTACTGTATATCTTGAGGCTTTTAACTTTCATTTCCAAGGCATCTAATAAACCCATTATGCAAGTTTTGTATTCCACTATATTATTGGTGTATTTGAATTGCAACATTGTTACAATTACATATTACCTACTCTTGAGGGAAATCAAGACCATTCTAATTTTGTGCCCTAATGCATCAAATGCCCCATCAAACCAAATTTGCCATTTATATGTTGCCTTTTCATCTTTTTAATTCTAATTTATGGCTCAGATGTCTTTATTTGGAAAATTGAACTTCATTAGTTTATAATCAAGAATGAATCGATTTGCCAAAAAACCAATTATTACACTACCTTTGATGACTTTATGATTAATATATTGAATGTCATATTCTGATAGAAAAACCTACCAGTGGGCAACTCGTTTTGATAATGCTGGTTTTTCAAAGATGTACTTAAGAGGATCATTTTTAACAATAAGTTAAGTTATACAATACAATATGTATTTCTAAAATTGATATGTTATCCACATCAAAGAGCAATAGATTCCCTCTAAATGAGGATACCAAGTCTCATGATTAGTGAATCTCTTATTTAGGTAGTAGATTACCCTTTCCTTTTTACCAATTTCATTGTGTTACCCCAAAACACAATTCATGCATTGTTCCTACATAGAGAGATACAATATGAGTGATTTGTGTGGAATTAATAACACTAAAATTAGAAGATTAAAGAAGTGATACTTAATCTTGTCAAATGCTTCTTGACATTTATCATCTTATCACTTTAGGTTACTTTTACAAAACATCCCAAATATAGGGTTAGCTAAGTATCAACCTAGAAATATAATTGGTCCTTTTCAAGAGTCCTCACACTTCTTTTAATGTAGAAGATGCAAGCATTTCTTGTATCATTTTAATTTTATTGTGATTAATCTTAGTGCCCTTTTAACTTGCTATGAAGCCTAACAATTTGCCTAAAGTTATTGCAAAAGTGCATTTAGGTAGATTGAGCTTAAGTTAAAAACTTTCTTAGCTAGTTGAATAGCTTCCTAAGGATTATCAAGTGATCTTCACCTACTTGGGATTTGGCAATCATATCATCTATATAAATCTTAATCTTTTTATACATTATATCATGAAATAAGGTGACCATTGCTTACTAATAGGTAATGCTCGCCTTCTTAAGGCCAAATGACATAATTTTATGGTAAAAGGTGCCCCATATTATGATAAATGTTATTCTCTCTGTTTCTTTGAGTGTCATATTAATTTGATCATAATCCAAGAGTCCATTCATACATGAAAACATTGAATGGCTAGTAGTGTTGTTTACAAAAATGTTAATATATAGCAAGGGGAAGTTATCTTCAAGGCTCACTTTATTCAAGTCCATATAATCTATATAGACCTTTCCATCCTTTTGTGATACCAACATAATGTTAACTACCTATTTTGAGTAATTTTCCATTTGGATAAAACTTGTATCCAATTACTTTCTAACCTTTTTTTTTTTTATTTTTAACAAAACTTTAGGTTTCATTCTCCTAAGTTTCTACAATATGAGTTTGCACTTTGGTCTCAATAAGAGTTTGTGTATCACCATATTGGTGTCACACTAGGTATATCTTGGTATGACTAAGTGAATATGTTCATATATTCTTCAAGCAATTAAATCATGCTTTACCTACTTTTTGGGGGAAGTCTTATACAATTTTAACTTTTTGTAGATTTTCTATAATGCCTAAATTAACTAATTCAATTAGGTCTCTCTCAACTATGGATTTCCTCTCTTCTTGTTTGATTAAGCATTGGAGGTTTAATGAGATCTCTTCACCTTTAGGATCACCAAGGGTTAACACATTAAGAGTACTTTCAAATTTTCTTTCAGAATAAGTGTCAGTTAAACTATCAATCTTGTCTTAAAGTATCATAAATAATAGATAAAAGGCTAAAGAAAATGTGTAGTCCCTGTTAAAAGGCTTATTCACATAAAAGTAAATACTAAGATAGGTTTAAAACATGAGTGCAATTGATATAAACATATATCATTGGCTGACATATATCAAAATATCACTCATTTTATTACACAATTACCTTTAAAATGTCATAGGCATCAACAATAGGGAAGTTAGGCTATATTACTTTGCAAGAGACTCAAATGAATGAGGAATTTCCTACGCTTACCAATTGCCCATAAAGGTGATGAGGTTGTATGGTTGAAATAGTGGGGTTTGAGGCAACTATTTTCCAAAGATCATATGGATTGTTAATGTGTCAAGTTGACTAGCAACTTTGGCTAACCCATTACATTTATCATTGGCTTGACTAATGAATCCTATATTATTAAAGCAATAAGTTAGGGGAAGCATAAGGTGACTTACTTTCTCTTCTAAGTACCCTTGGGTAACATCTTCTTGGTTAGACTAATATCTAATTCTTAAATGACCTTACTACCCATTAGGTTGTATTGGAGTGGTGACACCTTGAAGATGTTTTCTAATTCTTTTTTCTGGGCAATAGTCATTCTTCATCATTACCTTGGCTACTTTTAGCAATACTTTTTTATAAGGTAAGGGTGGCACCTTAAGGAATGACTCTTTTGACCATGGAGTTACATTTCATAATCTAAAAAAATTGAGAAGCACATTCTAATGCTACTTCAACTTTCTTGACATAAGAAAATTTTAGAGGTCTATAAATAAACAAATTGTACTTTACTTGAACATTAATCAATTGGTCACCTATACTAAACTCCACCTTTTGATGTAAGATGAAGGGAATAACCCCCACTACATGGATCCAAGGGTGACTCAACAAACAATTATAGGTAATCTTAATATCATAACCAAGAAAGGCACATTGAAAGTACATGGTCCTACTTATATTAGAAGCTCAATGGTCCTTATGACCTTACACTTTGTATTATCAAACAATTAAACAACCATATGACTAGGTGTCATAATGGCAATGTCAATTAGTAACTATTCCGAGGTATCTTTAAGTATAATATTCAAGGATGATCCATTATTAATAAGGACATGAGGCATGTTATAGTTATGATAGATCACTAAAATATGTAATGCCTTAGTATAGTTATGCTTGTCAACTAGAATCTCTTTATTTGAAATGAAATGTAGTTACTTGTCATGATATTATTAATGATATGGTTTAAGCTAGCCCAAGAAATATTAGGTGAAATATATGCTTAGTTAAACATATATAGTAATGATGTTTGATGAGACTTAAAATTCATTAATGGAGTTTTTAGTTGGGGTTTAATTGAACTACTCCACTACATTATACTTGCTTTACTTGATATATTAAAACAATAGTCCATTATATTTATTAGTAACTGTTTCCTTAAGCTTAGAGTTATGTTTAATAGATGACTTTGCTCTTTTAATATTTTGAAAGGGAATTTCTTCAACATCATCTAAAATCACGATAACTTTCTCTTTTCTTTGCCTGATCTTCTTAATGTATTTTAAAGTACAACATCTCCCTCTTCAGGTTATGCTTTTGACTCCCATGATGTTATATGTTATTGCAAGTGTTGATTTTAATGCCAATGATTAATTGTGGAAATCTACTTCATAGTTATAATCCCATTGAATTATCTTACCATTATGATCAGAGTAATCAAATGATAGACAAGTAAAAAACGCTTAAGTAATTAAATGAAATATTTTCTATAGTGTTGGGCTTCTTTGGTGACTAATGGGTGGACACATATAGACTGATGCTTTAACTTTTACTGTGCCAATTTTGAGGGAACTAAAATTTAGTCTTTAGTAATCATCATCAAGGCACTCTTTAATTTGATTCATTGCCTTATGGTTAGGAAGGGGATTGGCACTACCACTAGGCTTCCTTTCAAATTTTGAAAAGTTAATTTACCCTTTATTCCTCAACTCTCAAACCCTTTGTTTAAGGATCAAACAATATGTTAATAAAATGTCTAATTTGTTCACCGTGGTATTCACATATGGCTTTGACATTGTAATAATAAGGATATGATTGTTTTAGTTGTTCTTTAACTATAATAGTAACTAATTCTTTTTGAACAAGTTAGGATAGTAACTTTAAATATGGTACTAGTATAAGATCAATTTTCCTTCTTTCTCGCCTTCTTAAGTTAACCTAATTACCTTAGGGTATTAGTGGAAGGAGTTTTGGTTGAGAAAGTCACCATTAAGCATTTTGGTACAAAAATATATTGTTATATTATGGGCTAATAAAATTGTTGAGGGTTAGATGGCCCTTCCAAGTTGCCAAATGACTAGTAAATTGGGTTTAGTCCTGATCAGTTCACTTATTCAATCACTTATACTTCACCTTTTTTCTTTTTGGTCATGATAGTTTTCTTAAATGTTACAAAGTCAATATCAGTATTAATAATTTTACCTTTTTTAATGCCCTCATTGATTTTTTTCTCCTATAATTACCTTTTTGCTAGATTTGTATAACTCTCTAATACACTTCTTATCATCTTGTTGCAATATAAGGCTTTTAAGGTATTAAGAAAGGTATAGACCAATTTCTTTTCTAGCAATAAAGATTAGACCTGGATAGTCATGTTATGTAATCATTATGTATATTGCTTAAAAGTCTCTTTCGGTTTCTTTTCCATTGCTTGAAGACCTAACTAGGTACATCTTAATTTAGAGATATACTTAAACTTGGCCTTAATGGCAATTGCTAGTTTTTTCTAGGTTGACATTTGTTCAATTTAGTTTGACATACCGGCGGTAAGCCATACTTGTTAAGTTGTCTTGAAAGCAATGCATTAGAAATTTTTTATTATAAACATATGTTGTCATCTTTTGAATGTATATGATCAAGTAGTTTATATGTTATCTTATGTCATCATACTTTTCAAAATTTAGAATCTTGAATTTTGACAAAAAGACTACATTATAAACCAAATAGAGGTTTAATACATTTAAGAAAATGCGAACATTGTCTCATTTGATAGCCTTAACTTCCTCTTATAAGAGGTTAATTTTTTTATTTCATGGAATGTTCATCAATTCTTATTACTTTATCCTTTAATTTAAAAGTACTTTTAAATTCACAAAGTATAACATTAATAGGGTGATATGTTAAAATGACATTTTGTGCATAAATCTTGGCACCAAATAATTATGCATTTATTGTTTGTCTTGGATATGTTGTTGATTAAGAATATATGGAGGGTGCTAGAAAGGCTCTTAGCATTATAGTTGTCTAAAATATTCCACTTACCAAAGTAGGTGAGCTTTCCTTAACAACTATATCCCCAATAATTGTCTCCCTTTTAACAAATACTTGAGTTATTTATTACATTTGCTCCTTTAACTCCTTAAGTGAAATTTAAATCTTATCCACACGGTTGGCTAATTCTTTGATTTTATCCTTCATTCTTCTTATATGAGATCAAATTAAGATTATACATCTCAGTAGCTTCGAGCTTCTTATAGCTCATTTCATTGTACCTTTTATTATGATAGACAAAATAAAGTATGCAAAAATGGATGTCATGAGATGCTATAAGAAACATAGCGAAGCAAAGCACAAGAAATATGTTAGTGTGAGGACTACAAAATTAAAGTATGAATAGTAAAGTATTGCAATAAAGACTAAAATTAAAATGAAATGATATATAATGGAATAAGTAGGGTGAGGATACTTTAAACTTTTTGTCCTATTAAGGATAAATCTAATAGGTGGATAACTCTACTAGTGTAACAATAAGGACTATGATTTAATAGATCTATAACTAGGCTAAAGGTCCTCAAAGGGTTCCTTTCCTCACCATTTAAGGCTCAAGTAAGAGTTACTTGTTTGGATGAGAGATTTTGAGATTATCCTATATGAAAGTCATAGGCTACACAAATGACTCGCACTTTCTCTTATTTAAGCCACATATGGTATAGGTCAAGTTCCAAATCCTTTATAAGTGTGTGTAATCAAGTTTATAATGTAAATGACAATATTAATATTAAAATAAGAGATAGATAAATAAAATATTAAATAATAAATAAACGGAAGCACATAAATAAAAACATGTTAAAGCAACTTGACTCTTAAGAAAGATTCCTAATGGAGTCACCAAGCTGTCACAATAGGTTCTTGAGAAGGGAGCTTAGCAAATGCAAAAGAGATGTGACATCTGGCCCTTTAGGGCATTAAAAGCACCTAAAGCATTATAAGTGAGTTTAAAGTTACCATCAATCATTTTAAGTGCAATTGGAACACCATGAATGACCTATTGGAATTGATGTGACTTAGTCTACTTTACTAGCATTCTTTAGGGTTCAAAAGTATGATTACACCTAGTAGAGGCCATAACCAACCCAAATACCCATTGTATACAATAGTATTGCTATTCATTTGCCTCTTTTTTTTATACTTCTCTTACCAGTACTTTATTTATTTCTCTCTCTCTTTTATAAATATGATTTGTCATAAAGGCATGCACATTAAGGTTTCAAGGAATTTAGATAAGTAGTAATAAAAGGATCGCATTGCATGTTTTGGTTAGAAATTTATTAGGGGACTTTTTTAGAAGTTAAACATTTTAATGGACTTAAAATATTTTTTTATGGAGATTTATTACACTAATAAAGGGAATGAGATTTTTGGAAAAACAGGTAAATCGATCGAAAACCAAAATTTATCATCAATAGTAGCTGGTGCACTCACCATTGCCAATCATTGTCATTACCTGTGGCCCTCCTTGCTTAAAAGCTTGAGTGCTAATCTCACCATTCCTAGTGGTCATGTACTAGTTAGAACACCTAATGAGTGAGAATTTATTTATTTATTTATTTTTGTATTTATTTTTTTAATAAGTTTAATACTTTTTTAAGTTGATTAGTATATGTTTTGTATTTTAAGTATATTTTGAGAAAGTTTTCAAAATACCTATTTTAAGTAGGCAAAATTTCAACATTTTATCATTTTGACCTTTGTTACTTATTTCAAATTTTTCACTAACTTAAAAATCTAGATTGGAAAACTAGTTTTCAATGAAGTTATAGTAGACATTTCAAATTTTTCAGATTGGGGTCGTAAGTCCAAATCCAAGTTCGTTTGGACCTTAAGACATTGCTTCAAAGATAGGGTAAAAAACCAAAGTTCAAATCCTAATTGGATTAGGATTTTTGTCCAAGCATTGAGTATTTAAATAAGTATAACTTAAGCTTCACTTATCTAAATTAGGTGATTTAAAATCCTAAATTTAAGCTCACATTCAGGCCTACAATTTTTCTGAAGGCGCTCAAGCCTAGATCAGTTGTTTAATGGTCCAAAAATAGCTAAGGAATTGCTGCAGAATCTGTCATGGGCTAGACTGAGTCAATCTTAGTTTTTAGCTCATAACTTGGTCTCTAGACCTTTGTTTTGGATAAGACTAGACGTGTTGGAAAGTTAAAGGAGAGGACTACATCTTTGATGCAGAAGGTAGACCCTAATTCAGGCTATATCTACTCAAGAATTAACTTGGAACTCATTCGAAGAATTCTTTCACAAATGAAAAAACGAGTTTATTGTAACCTTAAAAATTTAGGAAATTGTTTTTTAGAGTGTCCTAAGGTTTTCTTATATTTGCTATGTTCATTCTCTAAAATATAAATGAGGAGTTTTTAGAAGTTGAAAGAAGGAGCGGATGGACACATAAGGAGGGCAATAGACATAACTTTAGTAAGCATTTAGTTTTTCAATATGACTAACTAAGGCTTTTCAATGATTTTATGGGATTTCAAAATGTTTGGTGTTTTAATGAAATAGATTATTTTGTTATGTTGTTTTCTTTTCTATTAGATTTTTATGATTTATTTTAATTTAATTATTGAATGATTGTTATTTTAATTTATTCATTTGGGCCTATTAAGTTGATTAAATAATGGTTGATTGTTAGAGTTAATGATTGTAACCCATATTTATCTTATTCCTAATCACCAAGTAGCAATTAACAATAAATGATTATGGAAAAGTTTTCATCTTGTTATTATAAATATGTCAACACAAATTAAACAATTCAAATTTGTATGACTATTACTTGAATTAACTTATTTTCCTAATTTTTGAGGTTGCTAATTTATAACTTCGAAGAATTTGTTTTAGGGATAAAAGGGTTAAATTTTAAATAGAGAGTTTATTCTACTTAGTAAATATCTAAAAGAAAATTCAAGTAATAGCATTTGTTGTTATCTATAATTAATAATTTTAATAGAATTGAAACAACATTATGGATAATTAAAAATATCTAATACCATAGTTACGTATAAACTTGGAATTGAAATTTTGTTAATTGGTATTTCTATAAGTTATTTTGTTTAATCAAGTTATTTACTTTAATTGATATAAAATTAGAATTCAATGTTATCCCCCTTTATTCAAATTAATATCTTTAAATTTTAATTATTTAGCATTGAATTGATAATACTCTCTATAAGATCGACTCTTAGTTTTACTCTCTATTGTTGCATGATCAAAAGTCAAGTATTTATATTTGTAGCCTTAATGATAGCTACTAGTGCCATAAGTGCACTATTCCCTAGAAAAACCAAAATTATTATCATTGCCTTATACTCTCCTATGTGCTACCCCCAATTTAGAAGATCATTACAAAAAGTATATAAATCTTTCAAAATTTTTTGAAAAAGTCCATTTGTATTTTACTGATAAAGAGTATCAATATAAAAAGTATCTGAATTTCTTTAAATATTTCTATATTTTTATTTTTATTTTTTGATTTTTGATTCAAATGATTATTACAAAAAATATCTAAATCCTTTTAAAAAGATTTCAAAAAATCTCTTTTCTTTTACTGATGCTAGGGATCACTTTTAAAAAATATCTTAGGTTGATCAAAACATTTAATTTTTGGGAAAAAAAAAGTCCTCCAATAAATTTCTTTCTAGAGCATGCAATGTGTTCTTCATATTATAAACTATCTGAATTCCTTGAAACTTTAATTTGCATGCTTTTATGACAAATCATATTTATAAGAGAGAGAGCGAGAGAAACAACTAAACAACTAGTAAGAGAAGTATAAAAAATAAAGTAGGTGAATAGTGGTACCATTGTATGTGATAAATGTTTGGATTGGCTGTAACATCTATAAGATGTAACCATATTCTTGAAATTCAAATAAACCTTAGTAAAGTAAACCAAGTCATATTAATTCCCATAAGCCATTTATAGTGTTCCAATCACACCTAAAATAATAATGTTGATTTTGAACTCACTCATAATATCTCAATACCTTAGCCACTTTTAATATTTAGAAAGCTAAACTTCGTACCTCCTCCACATCCACCAAGCTCCCTTCCCAGGAACACATTATAACATAAGAACTTCTAAACTATCCTATCCTTCCACAACTTAAGACCACAATGAGGAAATAGCCAAGTTCTATGAGGCTTTTTAAATGTGATCTTTACCAAGATCTTGGCCTATAAATCAACCAAGGGAATCTATGATAAAATCAAAAGGGGAGTATATGACAATGAAAAGGCAAAGTAACTCCAAATCTTGAATTTGAGAAGAAAGTTTAAGGTTTTAAAGATGGAGACAGTTTATGAAAAAATTTTGAAAAAAACTTATAAGAACTATGAACCAGATTAGATTACTTAAGGAAGAGTTCACTGATCAAAGAGTTATTGAAAAATTTATTGGGTTGCTTGCTTGAAAAGTATAAGTATAAAATCTCCTTACTAAAAGGCTCAAGAAATTTGAGTAAGTTTACACTTAGATAACTTGTCAATAAACTATAAGCTCTAGAACTTATGAGACAAATCAAATAAGAAGAAGCAAGAGAGGTTACACTTTATAGCAAAACGTATTAAAAAAAAAAGAAGAAGTCAAGCTATAAGTCCAAGAGTGGGGTTTGATAGAAAAGATAAAGAGAAGAAAAAGGATAGTGGAAAGAAAGCCAAGAAAAAGAACTTTGGACTTTGCAAACACTGTAAGAATATTGGTCACCTTAAAAGGCTTGTTGGTAAAAACCAAATTTGTAGTGTAAGATCTATTAAAAAAAAAAAGGAAACATGATCAAGGTATGCAAAGACAAACAAAACCAACAATCTTCTCCTCAATAAGTTCATGTTATGGAGGACATCTAGGAAGATAAGCTATTATTTTCCCTAGTATACAGTGTTATTGAAAAGTTTTTGCAACTTAGCTGATTGATAATGAATGCACTCACAATAGACCAATAATGTAAGTAAGTTTAAGGATTTGAATCAAACATACCTCTTTAGGGTTAGAATTAGTAATGGAGAGTATATTTAAGTAAAGGGAAGAGGTGAGGTGTAGTGTTAGTTGACACACCATTATGACTCACCATACTTGCAAATGAGCAATGGGCTCCTCCCTTTTTTAATGGCGCTTTACTTATTGGGTAATGCCCAAAGCCCCTTTCTTTATTGTACCCAAGGTCTCGTTCAGCAATTAGAAGGTTTAACTAAGAAAAATTTAGTCCACCTTAAGAGTAGCCTCCTCCTCTCTATAAATATAACAATGAAAAAACCCATATTAGATCTATCTAAGGATGGCCCAAGTTCAGAAGAAATACGTCCAAAGCCCATTAACCACCCGAGTCTTTCCTAGTATAATGATTTACTATTAACTCTAAACCTCTAAAAGGGTTGGATAACATCTCACTTAAAGTAAGGGAATTGCCTTCCTTATCAATGCACACATACTTTGTATCATAAAAATTGACTAGCTTATAGGAAAAGGAACATTTGTCATACCAATAACCATTAACCCTTGCTTGTTAGAGATTATAGGTTGATCACCCCTACCTAGAAAAAGCCTCGCACTCTCCATCACCTAACCAATATGTTGTGCACTCTCCGCAAACATGTCTTACTACTTTACCAAAAAGTTGGCATCATGGTAAAGAACCTTATCAACAACATGATCACCTTTAGACTTGGCAATTACTCTACCTAATAGGATAAAGCCTATGGGGAGAACCACGCTCTCAGAACTCTCTCTTTGCAATGACACAAACAAAATTCAAATGAAACAAATCTATAAGAAGGATTTGGGGAAATTAGTTAATTTTCCAAAAAAATAACACTAACAATAGAGTGGCATATACCTCTTGTAGAGGTAGTCTTAACAGAGAGTCTAGAAGAAAGTACTACCCCTATTCTCCCTTATATGTCATTTGAACCTCCTTCCCTATCTCCTACCCCCTCTTCCAAATCAAAGTATAGGGTGGTCAATCTCAAATCAACTTTTATCCCCTAAGTCCCTTCAGGTTAGATAAACATACATTTTGACTTGTTTGCCAACTTAATCATGTTGTGTGGTTCTAAGAAGTGCACTAACCTAATCAACCAATAATCTATTTAATAGCTCTTTATTACTAAGTTGACATAACTCTTTCAAGACTCATTGTCTAGCACCCTAAGGCATTTGACCACTAATGGTAAGTGCTTTTCTTGCTTACTTTTGCCTTAGTTATATAATGGTGAAAACTCTCCCATACAATCTATGGTATTCTAGTTCATAAGATAGTGATTAAAATCTCATAACCAAGTAAAAAAGAACTCTTATTTAAAGCCACAATAAAAAGGCATTTTCCTTTCCATCTCTTATATCACCTTTTTGAAATAATTAAATGCCTTAAGCCAAAACATCCCTAGCTCCAAAGACAACAACCATTCAATCACATACATAACCTTTCAACAAGAAGGGGTTATGCTACACCTAATGGCCTAAAAGTCTAGTTAGTTACTACCAACTATTGGGGTTCAACGAATTAAGGCAAACCCCATTAAAAAGTATAAATTCTTGAAAGGAACAATGCATGGGCAACCACTGGCTAGTGTGAAATTATTTCATGAAAAACATAACATAACCACTCATAAGAGAGTAAGCCCTTTCTTTAAGCAATGACATAACTAATTTATAATGACATATTATATGAAACATATACCTAAATTCACCTTGAAGGTACCCTCGCTTAACTTAAAAAGAAGTCCTTTTACAATAACTTTGCCAATGAAGGCATAAGGACTGAAAAGGTGGGTGTGCATAAAATAGGAGGGGACTAAAAGGACTTGCCACCATAGGATACTCTCTAGAAGCCAAATGATAACCCTGAGATAAAGGAATCATTGGAAGAACTAACCTTTAATGGGAGCCAAATTGCATACTTGAACCACTAACCATTTTTATTTCAAGAAATTTAAAAGAAAGGCAGGTTAATCAGTTTACTAAAAGTATGACAAAATAAAATAAGGTAAGGACCGCTAAAGAATACCTTTTATGGCAAACACAGATCAATCATGATGTGTCAAGTTAAAAAGCGTTAATCAAAGAAAATTGGGCTGGCACCTTAATAAAACCATGTTTAGCCTATTTTACAAAGGGCACTAGATGTTATATGGTGATTAATTTTTAATGTCAAAAATACCTAAAGAACTAGTGAAGTAAAAGGAAACTACACACAAGTCCTAACCATAAGGGGTGTACTAAAGAATTTAAAAAACAAAATCAAAGTAGAAAAATCAAACTTTTATTATCAAGTACACATATTGTAACAATATTTAAATAAACAAAAAGAAGAAAGAAATTACATGAAGAAAGAAATTGCCCAAAAGAAAGGAAAAATAGAGTTAACCACCCACAACAAACTCATATAAAGGATCCAAGAAGGAAATGTCTAGCCTAAAAGATTCATTCTCCACTAGCCCATGAGCCATTGCATGTATCCCACTGTGTGTTGTGGTTAGTTTCTCAACCATATAAAGGACTAGGTGTGCCTTCACATTCATATTCACTTGAGCCTTAACTCTAGATATCTCATGAGCGTGCTCCTTTATGGCAAGAAGAGCCTAGGCTTTTAGTTTCTTAATCCTCTTCTTTAAGGCCTTGATGCAATATTGTTGCGTGAAGTGCTAACTCACTTCAAATCATAAGATAAATACTTAGCTTAGGTATCATACCTCTTTAAACTCGAGTATACCATATAAAGGTAAGTCATAGTCCTACCTAAGTTCCTTTCTAAACTCTAACAAACCACTACCAACACTATTGTGTCATTGAAAGACCTGAACTTAGAATACCCAACTTCATTATATTGGTTAAATAGATAAAACTATACCTTTCAATACATAGGAACTACCACAAGACAAGTGATGGCTAGTCTATTGTTAGGCCATAAAAAGGTACAGTCTTAGATAAAGAATAAAGGAGTGGATAAATTAGGGATATGGCTTAAAAATCCCAACAACGATCTTAAGGAAGCATTGACAAATGACTAAGATTACCCCAAATGAAAGAGGCAACCACCTTTATGCCAATAATAGAAGGGTCCAAGATATAAGGAAAAAAGGACAAGGGCATATTCATGGGTAAATTATCAATGGTAAATGAAAAGCTTACCTTGATATGGTTAGAAAAGGAGCCCATGTCGCAATGTTGCATACATGTCTAAACCTTAGCAAATAATCCCTTGATCACAAAAAAGCATGGGATAGAAAGAGACAATAACTACAATGGCAAAGGAGCATGATCCCTTTGGTTGAATGCTCTCATTTTTTCCTTTTTGGAACAAATAATACTTCACATTAGCACCTTCACCTCTATTGCAACTTTGCCTCTAGCCTATTTCAAATAGCAATAACAAGCATGCTAACCCCAAACAATGCCATTAGCCATCTTAAGTTAAGCACCCTAATAATCCTAAGGTCTCTTCCCCTTCAAAGTACTCTTGTAACTGCTTAGATGAATCAAGAAAGATGAGATCTTGAATTATAGGGATAGGAAAGGTAACTAAATAAACACAAAGTGCTTCTTATAATCCTTAATCTTATATGGAGGAAGTAAGTAAAAGCTCCACTTTAACCCCTACTTGCCCTTAACCATGGAATAGCAATGATGGTTTTGGTGCATCATAATAGAAGCCATTAGCTTATTAACCAAAGCTTAACTACTAGGATGTAAGATAGCTAGCAATGCTAGAATAAGTGTCCTATGAAATGCACACTAACTGTTTAGGGTAATCTACCCTAGAGCCAACTTATAATTTCCCAAGAACTCTATAATATCATAAGGCAAAAGAAGGGAGGTAACAACTACCTTAACAATCTTAAGCAATATGGTTATATAACTCAGGGGAGCCCTACATGCCCTCTCTTGCTCAATGAAAAGATATACCTAATACTTGAATGAGAGCATTTAATGGATCACTATTAGGTCCTTACAAGACACACACAATTTAGAAAACTCCATATCACACTTTGCATTGTCATAAGAAGTGTGATCAAATGATCAACCATGGTTTGTTTCAATATAAAACATACAAAGATTGACTAAAAATTGTGAAATAAGATATATATAAATATATGAAGGTGACCATTTAATTGCATAACCCTTCAGATATAGCCTTAACACTGGTGATTAAATCTCTCTTTTAAAGGAGACCAATGATAAAGAAGTCTATAATGAGCCAAGGACCACTTTAGAATAAGCCTAAAAAACCTTATCATTAGGCCTACATATGCACCATATGGCCCACATAGATTTTAAAAACTTACCTTTTGAATTCATTTTACTAGATAAGGGACTTACGCCCCACTTAAGGGAATGGCCCCACACTTGCCACATCGACATTCAAATCTCACTCACTTTATTCAACCTAATAACATATGTAAAGACTAAACCTATTCCAAAACAAGTTAAAAACTTAATCTCTCTTATAAACCTAAAAATTCTTTATGTCCTTATTAACTTGATCAATAGAGAGTTAATGCTAGAGTAACTAATCAGAATTGCTAAAAGAATCTTTGTTCCCACTTATGTCTCCTTAACTTAAACCTATATAGTTATTCTTAATTAAGAATTATGAAAGAATTTGTTACATTTGTATTTTTGGCCCTTAAAATTAAAGAATACTTATATAGCCAATTGAAATCCATACTATTGTTATATGCTATCATAATTATCTTTCAAGGTTTCAAGATGGTCGGGATAGATTACACCCTTAAGATTTACAAATTCATCAATTAAAGGCTTATTCTCCTCCAAAAAAAAAAAATTACATTAATGACAATTGTATTATAATGGGTAAAACCATAAAGTTACATTAGTGTCCAAAAGAAAAACAAAACAAAAAATCAATGACCCCTATGATAATATTATATATCATAATACCCATATTCTTGAGTTAAGTAAGCAAATTGATAAATTATTACTCATCAATAAAGATAAAGAACCAAATAACATAGGAAACATAAAAATAGTTTAAAATAGCAAAGTTAAGTACTTAAATCTTGGCTTTAACATTGTAATAGTGTTACTGCTCTCAACTTAAAGAGTGATGGAATTTTTTATAAGCATCTTAACAAAGAAGTGTAGATTTTACCTTTGTTCCCATTTTACCTTTGCCTTTGTTCATGTGTTTCTAGGTTATTTTTGCTTTCTATTTAAGGAAAATAAATAAAAACAAAGGAGAGATTAGTCAAAAGAATTTTTTTAAGTTAAATGTGAAGAGGTTAATGTTATGATATGATTAATAAACTTGATAAATTTTAATAAATTTGGGTTAAATTATGAAGTAATGGTTGAATAAAATTAAAATTAAATGATGATATGGCCAAAACAAAATACTTAAATATATAAAAATTATTTAAAACCTAATTTTTAGGAAATTTGTCACTATATATAAAGAATTTAAATTTGATTAATATCTTTTTAAACTTTAATAGTTTTTCTTTTTTAAGAAAAGTAAGTCTTTTTAAATTTAAAATTTTTGCCCATATAAGTAAAAGTAGAATAAATTAACAATTTGCTCTCACTTAGACAAATTCTTATATTGCATTACATTATAGCCCACTCTTCTATAGGTATTATATACATGTTCACATTATAGAAAGATTACCAACCAATTTTTATATTAATTCATAAAAATCAACACATAAATTAGGTTACATAAAAAAAATTAAATAAAATTATTTATAAATCACTCATTCATTAGCAAAGAACAAGATACCTAAACTCTAATTCAAGTGCACTAGGAAAATAACATGAATGGAAAAGGAATTAATCTGAGTTCTTACATGAGAAAGTGATGCCCTCAAATTAATTCCTCTTTATTATTATGTAGCTTATTTAATTCAAAAGGTATAAATTTTTAGAAAAAAATAATCAATTAAATAACATTATACTACAACAAAAGTAAATTAACAAAAAGAATATCGCATTTAAAGCATGCTAGACATTGTCCTTAAGAATAATTTCTACCCTGGTAGACAAATTGTCCCAATGCAATAGGTTTAATAGCTATCTTCCTAAGATACAATAGACCTTCCTATTAATGTGCACTTTAAATATTAAGGCAAAAAAAAAAATTCAATATTTTGATTAACTTTGCAGTATATCATAAATTGTTGATAATGTTGTCTTCTCAACTTCCAAAAGTATTTGTATTAGTTATAACTTAATAATTCATAATATAAAATAATATTGAATATAAATTTTAATTGTAATAAATAGTTAGTATTATTATAATCCATAATGGTTAGTAATAAATACATAATCGCTAGTCCAACAGTCATATAATGACTAGTCTAACCATTATATAATAGCTAGTCTAACAATTATAAAATAATTAGCTTAACAATTATAAAAAAAAAACTAGTTAATAAAAATCTAAAAATATGATAATTAGTTTTCAAAAATACACTAATTTAAAATAATTTCCTATTATTTTAAAAGAATAATTTTGCTAGATTAAATAATGAAAATATAACACATCATCTTTGGAATCTATTGGGTTTTGAACGAAGGATTAAGATGTATAAATTTTGATATTTAAAAGAATGGTGAAATAAAAATTTCCATGAACCTTAACTTCTTAATGAATAATAATAAACTTACTTTTATATATTATATTCTCTACAAATCAAGGATTAGGATGTACAAATTTTGATATTCAAAAGAATGGTGAAATAAAAATTTTTGTGAACCATAACTTCTTAATAAATAACAGTATACTTAACTTCATATTGTATTCTCTAAAATCATACTATTTAACATAATTGGGCACTATTAGGCCATGCACACATCTAGTTTATTTTTATGAGAGCTCTAGAGATCTTAAGTACAATCTCATAGGAACGGCCTCACTATACTCTTATATAGTTAAATTTATTAAATGTGCATTTTAGTAACACACCACCTATAAGAGTTATAAAATTTATTAAGAGTATAAATTAAGCTCAAATTTTGGAATCATTACACTATCTACACCATAAGAAAGGACTTTACAATTTTAATAGTACATATAAGATCAATTAGTGACTTGTTATTACTTATATGAGCCTATTTCAAGGGATCTCCTATCATATAGATTAAGTTCCATCACTCTTGACCATTTACTATAGGCATTAATCTCATTCCCCTCAATGTAATTTACACTACCTTTTTGCTTAGTAATTTAGTCAAAGGATCATCTCAATTTATATCTGACCATACAAAATCAAGTGATATCATTCCATTACTTAATTGTTTTAATAATTCACATTTTAAACAAATATGTTTATTCTCTCCATCATATAGCATGCTTTTTACACAAGCAATAAAAACTTAACTATCACAATACATCAGCACTTATAGTGTCAATTTCACCTATAATGGAATATTTATTAAAAGATCTATTAGCTAATTTGTCTTAATATCAGTCATCTTTAAGGCTACAAACTCAAAATTCAAAATAGATTGAGTATTAATTATTCATTTATTTGGCTTTTAAACCTTCACTTCAACTTAGATTTATTTGGCATCTCATATAAATCTAAGATTCAATTAACATTGTTATATGCTTCCAGTATAATAAAAGTTCACTTTAAAATATATTATAATTAGCTATAAGTATGAAACTTATAACCCAAACCAATGCCTCTCAAAGGTAGATTATCACACCTCTATTAATAATTATAATTTCCTGTATTACAAGTGTTAGCTAGTTCTCATAATTATATCTTACAAATCCAAAATATCCTTTTTTTTTTTGGGTTCATTTTCCTTAAGTTGCATTAATTTTTTATTGACTATGTACTATAAGATTAGTACAATGATATAATAAATAATATTTGCAAAATTCAATGACTATACAAACTTAGGTTTAAGAACCATCATAACTATTGTCTAGATAAAAATTTGCTAATAACCATATATTTTAACATAACAAATTAATAGGTATTAGTCAAATGAAACCTTGCTCATCAACTATGAGTTCATATGTCATCATACTTACCCTCAACATATTTCTTATACGTTTAGTATGGGTTATAAAGAGTCTTGAGTTTAACACAATATAATCGCATGGAATCATAATTTTCACCTTTAAATTGTTCTTATTGACAATTAATAACTTACAATATCTTTTTTCAATGGAGAAAAGTTAGCTTAATAAATGAATGGTAACCAACATAAACTTGATCAAAAATATCATAAAACTAGTATAATATATCCAATTTGCATGTTTAAATATAAGTATCCATTAACTCAAAAACATAAGACAACAATGGTCTACAAGTCAATTTCCTATATGATGGAGACTCTTTGACTCTCTTTTGTTTAAACTAGAAAGGATTCATAACACTCAAACTATCAAATGTAAAACTATAATGACACATGTCTTTTAAGGATGTTATGCACATAATTCAAGAATATATAACATATTGTGTACAAACATTATTTTTTTCATCCATTGTAATGTAGCATATAATATTCAAACATTTATGACATTTTGCTTTACCAACTAATGGGCTCGACATTTTCTAAATGCCTTCTCAAAATAAGGTTATGTAAGGTGATGCATCCCCTCTTTTTAATGCCTGCCAAACTTCCTTTAACTTTATTATTAAATATTCCTACATGCTTGGCAAATTGTAGAGAAGCAAAAATTGTAATTAGCTCTTTAACAAGGAATATCATCGTTCAATCAACATTAATATCGTTGACAATATATATATATATATATATATATATATATATATATATATATATATA